>WBNM01028483.1:82355-121329 GCA_013399055.1 Ramphastos sulfuratus | reverse complement strand
CCGGCGGTGCCGGTACTCCGGCGGTGCCTCCTCTCGCTCGCTCCCGCTCCTGCCCCCGCGCGCGGCGGCGGCGCCGCGAACTCGGGGTTCCTCCTCCCCGTGGTGCTGCCTCACGCCGGTTCCGAGCGGCACAGACTCCCCGAGCGGGGACGCCCACCCACGCCGGCCGCGGCTCCCGGCGACCGCGGACACGTGGGGGCTGACGCCCCCCTGCAGCGCCGGGGCAGGCGGAGGGGGCGGCGCTGCTCCCCCGCCGCCCACGGAACGAGGGGGTCTCGCCGCGGCCGCCGCCCCGTGGCGCCCGGGCAGTGCCAGAGGATGGGCACTGTCGTCAGAGCAGTGTGGAGTGAGGAAGAGGAGCTGCCCGCAGGGGCTGCCCGCCGCGCCCTCAGACGCCGTCTGGGAGCCCCCGGCCGCTCCGCACGGCCCAGCCCGGGCGCCTCGGCAGCAGTAACGGTGACAGACTGTGCCCGGGCAGAGGGGCCGGGCGTCCCGCACCCTGCTCCTGGCGGGGCACAGTTTCGCTGCTGGCATGTGGAATAATTACACGGTCGCCCACGACTCCGTCTCTACCCATGCTGGAGGCAGCTGTGAAGCAATCTGCCTCCTCCTGCGGAGCCCGGCATGAGGCCGGGTGTGCCCGGGGAGAAGCCGGGTGCTGGCAGCTGCGGAGAGCGGTGGCAGCGCGCCTGACCCTCCTGAGCAGGCGGCGCACAACTCGTGTGCTCTGAGCCAGGGGACTTCTACCAAGCTGGCCCACAGCATCCCCTGCCAGCTTCCTCATGGCACCTCTCACACGTTCCCACACACCCAGCGCCCGGCTCTGGGAAATGGCTTGCTGGCAACGCTTTACGGCATTAGAGGCTGCTGGGGCATGAAGCCTCCTTGCTCGTTTTCCCCAGCCCCGGCAGAGCCCCGAGCATTCCATCCCTATGCAGCTCTTGGCCGGTTCCTCAAAACTTTGGAGGTGGAGAGAGCCCAGCTCCGGCAGCACCTGAGCCTCATTGACAATTAACCCCTTAGTATTAAAGAGCAGCCCTTCAGGATACAGCAGTCCTGGTGCACGGCAGCGTGTGCGTCTGAGACCCTCCCACAGGGGTCTGCGTGGACCCGCAGCACTCCCAGCCCCGCAGAGGTGCTTCGGAAGACCACGCTCCAGGGATGCTACAGGTGCTGCCTCATTTTGCCTTCTCGTGAGTGGTGCTTGGTCTTGCTTTGCCCTGCTGCTGGTGAGCGCCTCCCGCCTGCCTGTTCCCCTGCGGTCCTCAGCAGCGTCCCTCTCTTTGCTACAGATGCCCTGGGTCGGGGCTCTGGGTGCCAGCGTGCATCGCTGCGTGTCCAGTGGCATCTCTCGGGACGCTGAATCCACACCGAATTACGCACACCAGGCTGCCCTCTCGGGCAGGGAAAATGCTGATGCTTCTCGATTCGCCTCCCCCCAGCTCTTCCCTTGCTAGAAAGGGGCACACGGGGGACAGAGCCTGCGCACAGCAGGGAGGAGGCTTTGCCAATGCAGTGGCGAACTGCACGCTTCCCTGTCACAACGGCTTTGCCTCTCCGGAGAGGCAGCTCTGCTGCTGCTCAGCAGCAGCGTCCTTAGGTTCGTGTGTGCCAGCCTCCGGCTCTGCTGGGGAGCCGCTGCCGGGGAGCTCTAATTATATTGGCTTGTAACGCCGGGGGCAAAGGACGGCAGGACGCAGAGCTGGGAACCACCGCGTTGGGATTTCTGAGCTGGATGCCCAGCTGCGTTCCCCAGGGCTTGGATAAATCACAAGACTTCTCTGCCGTGGTTTCCCACTCGCTGTTAGGACAAAAATAACACCTAGTCCTCAGTGACGTTCCGAGGAACAGTGAGCAGCTGCTGGTGGTGCCTGCAAGCGGTGTCTGTTTCACCACCTCTGCACTGTCCTAGGTATGGTGCGAGGGTGTGCTGAAACATAGAAGCGAGTCATAGAATGGCTTAGCTTGGAAGGGACCTCAGAGTTCAAACCCCCTGCCGCAGGCAGGGACACCTCCCACTACAACAGCGATCATCTCTAGCACATGTGTGAGAAAAATACTTTTACCTTTCATTCTCGTTTTTAAATTAGATATTTTTCCTTTCTTCCTCTCTAATGCCTCTTTGGAAGAAACTAAGTGGCAATGTGCATAGAGGGTTTTTCAAGCTTTTATGTATTGTTCTTGCCTTCTAAGCCACTTGGGCTAAGAAGGAGGATTGTTGGCAGCCTCATGCTCCTTTATCCACCTCTGTTCTCTACCCTGGGAAAGCCCTATGTCACTTTCTAACCTGCGTTGTTGTTAGAAGGCACAGGTGAGGGCTGTGCAAAGATACTGGAGGTACACTGTAAATATAACCACCTCGGGATACAACTGCCCCTCGTCTAATACAACTGCTCCTGTAATTAGGGCTAATTGGCTCAGCCAGAGCTTCTTGCTAATAAGGCTAAAATGCTTCCAGCACCCAGGGTAGAAATCCAAAACCCACCCGAGTGTTTCTGCAAGGCAGGCAGCCTGCTCCACAAGCATACCAGCAGCTCTGCTGCTGTTGCCTTCCCCACCAGTGAGCACAGGACAAGCTGCTGTGAACACGCTGCCACAAAACGAGCTTGTGCTGTGTCAGAGAGCAGCAAATTTGGAGATGCAAAGCAAATAAATACAAAAGGATACTTTGTGTTCACTCTCCTGTGGATGCCTCCTGGGCTGAGGAGGATGCAGGGGAGGTGGTGAGGGTGGGAGGGAATGTAAGGAGGGCTGTGAGAATTGCCTGCTGGAGTGGAGAGGTAACGGAGTGACTCATATCACCCTAGGGCAGTGTCATAAAAGCTCAACTCACTTAGAGCTTGCCAATTGTAGTTGTTGACTTTGAGGCTATGGGAGAGTCAGGACTCCTGTTGTTGGTACTCATGGTACTGTGTTAGGTACTGTGTTATTTAAGGAACAGAGATTGGTGGCAGCACTGGGTAAAAATGTGGGTGAGAAACAGGTGCCTGTCATGGCCAGGTCTGCAGACAGCCTAACTGCAGTGGCTTTGGCTGTCCTCTCTGCTCTGGGCTTGTGGTGACCTGAACTGTGAGGGAATGCTCAGGCTGCCTGCTAGTGACTGACTCAGGATGAGGAGCTGCAGCTGAACAAGTCATGTCCTTGCACAAATCTGTCCTTGTTGGCTGCCCCACCACTGCAGCAGCTGCCTGACCTCACAGCCAGCTTTATGCTGATGAGGACATGAGTGACACTCTGGTCCACAGGCATGACACACTTGTGCACTGTGAGCTGTGACAGCAGTCAAACTATTAGGACTGCCACGGCTTCTACAGTGTTAGTGAAGTGTTCAGCAGGACCTGAAGGGGCCAAAGGTTTCACTGAAACTTCCCCTGAGTGGTGGATAGATTCACCTGGGGCTTGAGGACACAACCACCGATTAGACCGAAGGTGTTACTTCAGTCTGAACTTAAGGCCCTGGAGCCATCGTTATAGGTACCTTCTTGTCAACCACTTCCTTTTACTCCAGATAATTTGGAAAATCCTGGGATCTTGATGTGTATGTTTAAGATCAATAGCTCCAATCTGTTTTTCTTTGCTGGCTGAGAGCAGAGCTGCCATCCTTTCATGACAGCATTTCTGCTGACACAGCCACTGAGCGTGGCCCACTGGTGAATGCATTTAAGAGACATCAGAGTGGTTTTGCATGCAATGCATTGGGAGAGAACTGCTACAGGACATTGCCAAGTCTGGAAGAATGGATGAGTTGAAATTGGATCTAAACAAATCCATGCCCCTCTCTGGGTATTTACCCAAATGATCTGAGTACAGCCTGAATTTGACAGAGGCCCTGACAGAGCAAATGCTGCACAGCAGGGTCCCTTCTAAGCACGCTCTGCTCTTACCCCCTCACATCAGCAAGGAAGCCATTCTCACCATGTTTGCCTGCTGGCAGCCCACAGCCAGGAGCTGGCTGTCTACCTGGAGGCTTAAAGATGAGCTTATCCCTGCTGCATGGTCTTTCAGCTGTCCCTGAACCTCCCCTAACCGCAGGCATTAAAGAAGTGCCATTTGTTTAGGAATCTGCTCCTTCTGTAAGCACCCTGAGAGGCATCCCACAAGCTCCTGTGGCGTTTGGAGCACAAAACTGGGAAGGGAGGAGTGTGGCACACTTCACTAAGCTGGGAGTTAATGTGGCAGTGATAAGGACGCCTGGAAAGAGGCCCCCCCACTGTGGCAGAGAGGAGCTCCTGTGGAGCACAGAAAGGCCATCTGACAGATGAAGGAATTGAGCCATGTGCTGAAGGTGAGCTGCACGTTTCATGTTGGCTGGCAGTGCCTCAGTGGCAAGTGCTGATCTTTTGCAGTGCACTGCTGCATGAGCAATCAAAGTCTGCTGTGGTGACTCTGCAGTCTCATGCCTTTTGGGGTGAGTTCATATGGGCATGGAATTGAACAGGTTGGAAGAGAGCTCCAAGCTCACCCAGCCCAACCTAGCACCCAGCCCTAGCCAATCAACCAGACCATGGCACTAAGTGCCCCTGCCAGGCTTTGCTTCAACACCTCCAGGGATGGGCACTCCACCACCTCCCTGGGCAGCCCATTCCAATGCCAATCACTCTCTCTGGCAACAACTTCCTCCTAACATCCAGCCTGACCCTGCCCTGGCACAGCTTGAGGCTGTGTCCCCTCCTTCTGTCCCTGGGTGCCTGGCAGCAGAGCCCAACCCCACCTGCCCACAACCTCCCTTCAGGTAGCTGCAGAGAGCAATGAGGTCTGCCCTGAGCCTCCTCTTGTGCAGGCTGCACACCCCCAGCTCCCTCAGCCTCTCCTCACAGGGCTGTGCTCCAGGCCCCTCCCCAGCCTTGCTGCCCTTCTCTGGACACCTTCCAGCACCTCAACATCTCTCTTGAATTGAGGGGCCCAGAACTGGACACAGCACTCAAGGTGTGGCCTGAGCAGTGCTGAGCACAGGGGCAGAAGAACCTCCCTGCTCCTGCTGGCCACACTGCTCCTGATCCAGGAACTCTCTGATCCTTGGAGCTCTCTTCCCACCTGGCTGTTTCTGTGACTGAGAGGACACTGTTAAGTGCCTCCAAATACATTCTGGTTGTGAAGAGATCCCTCACTAATGGGTGAAGGATCAAGAAACCATTTCCTTTGGGTTTGTTTTACTTTGATATTTTGGGATCATATTTAAAACAGAAATATCTAAATAAGATTCTAATTAATGTCCCCCACTGCTATCATGGAATGAGAGGTTTTAAGGTTTCAGAAACATGTTGGGACATCTGTGCTCATTTTCTATGTACAAAACATCCTGGGAAACCTTATGCTGAAGGGATACCAGTTCAGAGCCATGCTTGGAAGCCTTTCACATGATTCAGAGCAGTTTATTGAGCAAAAAGCCTCTGAACTGTTACATTGTGAGCTGACATGGTTCAAACCTTCAAATTCTGTAACCTCAGTTCCCTGAAACACTTAACAACATCTTTGATCATAACCACCTCTGGTTTTCAGAGCTGTGTTGCTTTTTGGTCCCCTGGAATTTGCTATTCCTACAGTACAGAGTAAGGGGGAATAATGAAGTGTTTCCAAGAGCATGGGCTATGGAAACATGAGAATCCAGCAGCAGTTTAAACCTCACCACTCAGCTCCCTGACTCTTCCATTTGGGATAAAGTCCAATCAGGGCCAACATGTTGTGAGCACAGGAAAGCCTGAATTTGGTTTTATTTGTTTTTCTTTTCAAGCTGCTGCTTTGCGGAGTGGCTCTGAGCTCTGCTGCAGTTGGAATATTACACTAAGCAGCTGCTGATCAAAGGCTTCCCTAAATCTAGGTCAGGACTAATTTTTGAAGCTGGCAGAGTTAGTCACTGTGGCAGCTTCCTGAAAGGTACAGATGGAGAACCCAGAAGCTGCAGGAGCAGAGTTATGGAGCTGCTTCTCACCACCAGTTTTAATGCAATCTGGTTTATTTCCTTCTTCCAGGAGTTCCTTTTCCTTTAGAGTTCCTAGTAAAGGAGAGATTAACTGTGACAACCACAGCTGTGTCAGGAAATTCCCATGGAGATATCAGATTGGTAGCTGGCTGGAGGGATGTTAGAAGTGAATGATTCTGGCCTGAGCAGGTGGTCTGTGAACACTGTGAGAAGTCTGCAGCCTTTTGTAGTGGCTTTCATCTCAGGGTCTCCAAGTGCTCTATGAATATCAGCTCATCCAGCCTTGTGAGGTGATCAGTTTCATAGAAGGGAGTGGGTTTGTGGCTCACAGGTTTGCTGCTGGCTGTGAAATCCTGTTTGTGACTCATGACTGGCCACAAGCAGAGCAGATGTGCTGCTGCTGTGCCTGCAGATGAGAGCTGCCTGGGCCAGAGCAGCACTTGTGCCACTGGTGCACAGGTTCTTCTCTCCTCCTGCTCTGCTTGCCCCTGCCACAGCTCACATTAGCTTGCTTTTGGATGCCCACATCCCATGATGCTGGCTGGTAAAGCCTGGTTTGTTCCCAGCATTCTGTTTAAGATGGTTGCCATCCAAGCCTGAAAGCAGAGTGCCCTGCAGTGTTAGCCTGGGGCTGGTAGTTCATTTTAGACCTCTTAGTACCCTGAAGTTAACAATACCAACTCGATGGGCACAGTCCAATGCCAATGAGTTTTAACAAGTCCAAGTGCCAGGTTCTGCACTTTGGCCACAACAACCCCAAGCAGTGCTGCAGGCTGGGGACAGAGTGTCTGGAGAGCAGCCAGGCAGAGAGGGACCTGGGGGTGCTGGGAGACAGTAGCTGAAGATGAGGCAGCAGTGTGCCCAGGTGGGCAGCAGAGCCAATGGCATCCTGGCCTGGCTCAGGAGCAGTGTGGGCAGCAGGAGCAGGGAGGTTCTTCTGCCCCTGTGCTCAGCACTGCTCAGNGGTTTGGATGTGGTGCTTGGGGCCATGGTTTAAGGTGAGTCTTGTGGAGTAGGGTTCTAGGTTGAGCTTTGTGACCCTGAGGGGCTTTGCCAGCCTGCATGTTGCTGTGATTCTGTGTTTGTAGTCCACAGCTACCAACAAAGTAATCCAGTGACCAGCATGTGAAAGTAGTGCCACTGACTTAAAATCCTGAGGGCTCTTTCCAGTGGCTGAACCAAAGTGTCTGAATTCAGCTTAGTGTCCATTTGCATTTTGACTAATCACAAAGTGCCCCCAGACTCCTTAGCAAAGAAAGGATTGAGTGATCAGATGGAACTGGAAACAACCTGGGAGGAAGGGGAAATTTTACTGGGTGAGAGGAAGCCAGCAGGAAGGCTGCTACTCTGAAAATTTGTTAGGTAGAGAATCATGGAATAGTCAGGGCTGGAAGGGACCACAAGGCTCATCCAGCTCCAACCCCCCTGCCATGCCCAGGGACACCTCACACTAGATCAGGCTGGCCACAGCCTCATCCAGCCTGGCCTTAAACACCTCCAGGGATGAGGCTTCCACCACCTCCCTGGGCAGCCCCTGCCAGGCTCTCACCACTCTCATGCTCAACAACTTCTTCCTAACATCCAGGCTGACTCTCCCCATTTCCAGCTTGGTTTCAGTGCCCCCAGTTCTATCCCTCCCTGACATCCTAAAAAGTCCCTCCCCAGCTTTCTTTCATGCTTTTGCCTTCTTCAGCAGCCATAAACATGCATGTGCTGAGCTCACCCCAGAAGCCCTCTTTGCAAAGCAATCCTCTCTTACAAAGCCTACACCCAGCAAGCACTCACAGCAGGAAGCTCACTCATGAGCTCAGCTACCACTGATCAGGTTGACCAGGACAGCTCTGTTGGGTTTTGTGCTGGAAAGCTTAAACCCTGCCCCTAAGGTAAGGGGCAAAGAGAGGCTGGAAAGAAAATGAAAATCTCTCTCTTGTGGAAGGAAAAGATTTTTTTATTTAGACTAGTTCCTTGTGGTTTCAAATGTGGGGGTAGCAGGCAGACCTTGGTATGCTCACAGCATCCAGTACTCAACACAGCAAACAGTAACCTAGAAACATGTGGTGAGCAATAACAGATAAATCTGAAGAGATTTTGTGTTCCTAATGGGAGACTTCAAACTCATCTGCTCCGTGAAGTGCCAAACTTCAGCATGATTCACTCAAGGTTTGCCTAATCTGAATTTATTTACTCTTTGTGGTGATGATTCATTGGAGATGTCTGCAGCCCAGTCTGCTGAAGTGATTTATCAGGCATCCTGATGGGCTGGTGCTTTGTCTTCTCTGAACATGTTCAGTTATTTATTTATATCATCTGGATCGTGTAGAACACGACCTGCAGTTCTGCTAGGAATTAAACATTCCTCAGTGATGCTTTTAGTAACAGGAAACACTCTCTAGAGAGGTGTTCTTGCTGAGTGGAACTGAAAACAATAAGCCAGGAGAACTTTGCTTATTTACTGATGCAATTCCCCTGCCTCACAGAACGATCTGAGTTGGAAGGGACCTCCAAAGCTCAGCCAGTCCAACCCCCTGCACTCAGCAGGAACATCAACAAGATCAGGTTGCCCAGAGCCCTGTCCAGCCTCACCTTGAGTATCTCCAGGGATGGGGCCTCAGCTACCTCTCTGGGCAGCCTGTTGCAGTGTCCCAGCACCCTCATGGTGCACAACTTGTTCCTCACATCCAATCTCAATCTGCTCTGCTCTCATTTCAAGCCATTGTCCTCATCCTGTCCCTGCAGGCCTTTGCAAACAGTCCCTCTGCAGCCTCTTATAGCCCCCTTCAGCTACTGGAACTAAACTCCTGTGCTCACCTGGGCAGCTATGCATTAGAGAGCCAGCCTGGCAAGGGCACACATGCATTAGAGAGCCAGCCTGGCAAAGATGGAGGGCAGCAGTGGTGAAGTTTCTCTGTGCAGGCCATGGGGATTTCCTGGAGGCTGGCCCAAGACTCTAGAGTCATCCCAAGGAGAAACAAGACACGAGAGGTTTGCTTACACAGCCCAGCTGAGGTGCAGGTGCTGTGCAGAGAGGCAGTCTCACACCAGCTTTGGCACCTATGGGTAATGACAGCATGGGACAGCCCAGGCTGAGCTTCAGCATGAGCTGGCAGCTTCCAGGCATGGGCAGAATGGTACTTGGGCTGCTTTGTCTGCTGAAATCCACATCACTGTGAGCACACTGCTGTGGCTGTTAAAGCTAACTCCAGCACAGGCAAGAGCAGCTGGCATGCCTACCTTCAGCACAGGGGTGCTGCTCTGCCCTTCCCTTCTCCTAGGCAGTGGATCTCATCAGATGTCTTTGACTCCCAGCTCCCTCTCTGCAAAGGGACTACAGAACAAACACATGGAAGAGGCAAACTGTTCCACTTTGGGGAACAGGAATGGAGCAAAGCTGGAGGTGGGGAGGAAGTTCTTCAGCATGAGGGTAGTGAGAGCCTGGCAGGGGTTGCCCAGGGAGGTGGTGGAAGCCTCATCCCTGGAGGTGTTTAAGGCCAGGCTGATGAGGCTGTGGCCAGCCTGATCTAGTGGGAGGTGTCCCTGCCCATGGCAGGGGGGGTGGAGCTGGATGAGCCTTGTGGTGCCTTCCAGCCCTGACTGGTTCTATGGTTCTTCAGAGCTGCTGAACCACTCAAGTGATCAACTGGATCATCTAGAAAGTCAATTGCTCTTCTACCACAGCTACAGCTGGGGGGATGGCCAGAGGTGCACCTGTGCCTTGATAGCATCCAGTGGCTCTTCAGAGGGGACATGGCTTAAGTGCAGACTTGTTAGAATTAGATAAGGGTTGGAGTTGATAATCTTGAAGGCGTTTTCCAAGCACAGTGACTCTGTGAGGAGAGGCAACCAGAGCTGGGGCTGCTCAGTCCAGAGAGGAGAAAGCTCTGTAACATACACAATGTCTGACTGGACAAGAGGTACAAAGAAGGTGGAAGTGGTGCTGGAGAATCCAACACAGGTCACAGAGGAACACATCCAGACAGGCCTGGAAAGGCTCCAGAGAAGGAGACTCCACAACCTCTCTGGGCAGCCTGTGCCAGGACTCTGGGACCCTTCCAGTCAAGAAGTTCCCCTTGTGCTGAGCTGGAACCTCCTGTGCTGCAGCTTCCATCCACTGCTCCTTGTCCTATCCCAGGCAGCAGTGAGCAGAGCCTGTCCCCCCCTCTCCTGACCCTCAGATATTTAAAAACATTTATTAGATCCCCTCTCAGTTTTCTCATCACCACACCAAACAGCCCCAGGTCCCTCAGCCTCTCCTCACCAGGCAGTGCTCCAGCCCCTTCATCATCCTCACAGCCCTCCCTTGCACCCTCTCCAGCAGATCCCTGTCCCTCCTGAACTGGGGCGCCCAGAACTGGATGCAATATTCCAGATGAGGTCTCAGCAGGGCAGAGTAGAGGGGGAGGAGAACCTCCCTCTGGCTGCTGGCCACACTCCTGCTGCACACCAGGACCCCACTGGCCCTCTTGGCCACTCCTGCTGCACACCAGGACCCCACTGGCCATCTTGGCCACCAGGGCTCATTGCTGTCAGACTGGTCCAGGCTGAGCCGTTCCAGCAGGGCAAGTACAGGTCCGTGTGGGTTCCCCTGGCGATGTGCAGAGCATCGCAGCAGCGTGTCGGGCAGGTGCTGGGCTCTGGGGCACAGAGTGCCCTTCTGGTGAGCACCCAGAGGGTGGCTGTGGGTCAGAGGGCAGCAGCAGGACATGTCTGCACACACAGGTAGTAGGAACAGCACTTGGGGGTGTGAAGAGAAGGGAGATGATCTAAATACCAATTAGATCTGAGTCACAGAATGTCAGGGGCTGGAGGAGACCTCCAAAGCTCATCCAGTCCAACCCCCTGCCAGAGCAGGATCTCACAGGAACACCTCCAGGCAGGTTTTGAATATCTCCAGAGAGGGAGACTCCACAGCCCCCCTGGGCAGCCTGTTCCAGGGTTCTGTCACCCTCACAGGGAAAAAATTCCTCCTCATGTTTCCATGGAACGTCCTCTGCCTCAGCTTCCACCCAGTGCCTCTTGTGCTGTCCCTGGGCATCGCCCAGCAGAGCCTGGCTCCAGCCTCCTGGCACTCACCCTGCACACACTGATAACCAGGAATGAGGTCACCCCCCAGGCTCCTCTTCTCCAAGCTCCCTCAGGCTCTCCTTGTGAGAGAGATGTGCCATTAGACCAAGACTATTCCCAACCTTCCTCCTCTCTGTCAGGCAGAGGCATAGCAGAGCCTGGCTCCAGCCTCCTGGCACTCACCCTTTAGATGTGCTTTGTTTGCTGCCACTCCAGGGCTGCTCCTCCTGCCTCATCTCTAAGCTTGAGAAATGGCCTCAGATTTTGATGCCTTTGCTTAGTGTTGCTGCTTCGTGGGCTGCAGCAGCCCTGAGCTTGGCTCAAAGCCTTCCTTAGGAGCTGTCTCATTTAGGGACTTTGCCTGACTGTTAGAAACAAAAGTTGATGTTGTGTGGCTTTAGGCCATAGGTCCCTGGAGCTGTGAGCAGCAATCATCAGGTCCTTTTTGACTCTGATGCTTTCTTCTGGCCTCAAGTCTTACTGACTTGCTTTGCAGGTTAGCCAGCCCTGAGCCAATAAAAACAATTAGTCTGAGGCCAGTGAAACACATCTGAGATATCCCAAACACATTTGGCATGTTTAAGCACCTCCTTCCAGCTTGTCTTCTTTCACACAGCTGCTGAGTGCTGGTAATAATAATAGCTTTGGGGTTTTTTGGGTGATTGATTCTGCGAATTCTCCCTTTGCAAGACTTCCACCCTTGGCTTCATTTCTTCTTCAAAGGAAATGCATTGGACTTCTGCAGTTATTTCAGGCATTTGGAGCTGGAGGACCAAGACTCTTTTGTAAACAGGTCTAAAATTATTAAACAACCAGAGGTACTTGAGATCTAATTGCTTTATTAATGCCTCTATGTTGACTTTGATTGAGGTAAGAAGATATTAGTTAGGCCTTTATGTACAGACAGAGGTATTAGATAATTTCTGCTAGCCTCAGGCACAACTTCAGGCTGAGTGCACAGAACAGCCCTGAAGGAAGAGCCTTGGGGGTGTTGGATGCTGAGCAGCTCCCCAGGAGCCAGCAGTGCCCTCCTGCAGCCCAGCAGGCAGCTGTGTGCTGGGCTGCAGCCAGAGCAGTGTGGGCAGCAGGGCAGGAGAGGGGATTGTGCCCCTTGGCTCTGCTCAGACCTCACCTCCAGTCCTGCCTCCAGCTCTGCTCTCCCCAGCAGGAGGACACAGAGCTGCTGGAGTGAGGCCAGAGGGGGCCACAAAGATGCTCTAAGGGCTGGAGCAGCTCTGCTGTGAGCACAGGCTGAGGGAGCTGGGGGGGTGCAGCCTGCAGAGGAGAAGGCTCCAGGGGCACCTCAGAGCTGCCTGCAGTGCCTGAAGGGATCCTGCAGGAAGGCTGCAGAGAGACTGTTCCTGAGGGTGTCTGAGCCAGGCCAAGGGGGAATGGTTTGGAGCTGAGGCAGAGCAGGGTTAGAGTGGAGCTGAGGAAGAAGTTGTTGAGTGTGAGGGTGGTGAGAGTCTGGCACAGGCTGCCCAGGGAGGCTGTGGCTGCCTCCTTGGTGGGGGTGTTGCAGGCCAGGCTGGATGAGGCCTTGAGCAGCTGAGTCTGGCTGAGAGGTGTCCCTGGGCATGGAAGGGAGGGTGGAGGAGAGGAGCTCTGAGGTCCCTTCCAAGCTGAGCCACTCTGGGGTTCTCTGATTTACCATGGGCACAGAGCCCAGTGCTGAGAAGTGTCTGCATGGCTGCTGCTTGCCAGGGTCACTTACCTGAAGCTAGCACTATGGCAGGCAGGGGAAGGGGAAGCTTTTAAGCCTGTGTAAGACCAGGACAGAGATTTATGCTTTCAGTCTTATTTCTGAATTAAAAAATCAGCACAGGACTATGCATGGTTTCAGGAAGAATGTTCTTAGCTTTCTTAGCTGGGATTGTTTAGCCTGGAGAAGAGGAGGCTCAGGGCAGACCTTATTGCTGTCTACAACTACCTGAAGGGTGGTTGTGGCCAGCAGGAGGTTGCTTTCTTCTCGCAGGCAACCAGCACCAGAACAAGAGGACACAGTCTCAAGCTGTGCCAGGGGAGGTTTAGGCTGGAGGTGAGGAGAAAGTTCTTCACTGAGAGAGTCATTGCCCACTGGAATGGGCTGCCCAGGGAGGGGGTGGAGTCACCGTCCCTGGAGGGGTTCAAGGCATGTTTGGACGTGGCACTTGGTGCCATGGTCTAGTCTGGAGGTCTGTGGTAGTGGGTTGGACTTGATGATCTTTGAGGTCTCTTCCAACCTTGCTATACTGTGATACTGTGATTTCCTGTCCAGGTAGAGATCCACATGGGGTCCTTTGTCCCTAAAATGCATACAGGCAGCTGTAGGCAACTGTCCCTCTTTTTCAGCAAGGTGGCTTAGCTTCTGTCCTGTGTGGAGCATGGCCAATATGCTGCCTTACCTCTGAAACTGCACCTGCCAGGAGATGTCAGTTTGTTTGAGAGGGATCTTTTTGCAAGAGCTAAAGCTGTGCCCCTGCTTTCCTGTGCCATACACAAGTCCTGTCTGGAGACAGGCAAATGCAGACCCCCTCTGACAGCAGCCACTGCTCTGCCAGCATCTCACCTGCTGAGCCATGCTGAGGGTGCAGCCTGTCACAGGCTCACAGGGTGTCAGGGGTTGGAAGGGACCCAAAGAGCTCATCCAGTCCAACCCCCCTGCCAGAGCATGACCAGACAATTCAGCTCAGGGCACACAGAACACATCCAGACAGGCCTGGAAAGGCTCCAGAGAAGGAGACTCCACAACCTCTCTGGGCAGCCTGTGCCAGGGGTCTGGGACCCTTCCAGGCAAGAAGTTCCCCTTGTGTTGAGCTGGACCCTCCTGTGCTGCAGCTTCCATCCACTGCTCCTTGTCCTAAAGCTCCAGTTCTGTTTGCCCAGCTGTGGAGCAGCTGCTGCCACGTAAAAGATTGCTCTAGTTTGCTTTTGTAAAAACCTACAAATTGCTTGAAGCAGTAAAACAAAACCAAACCCCCAAAAATAAGCCCCTGAGAGAAGAGAAGGATCATTTCCAAGGCAGGGCAAGGAATGTGCATTGTCCTCCAGCTTCTGGCTGTGTGAGCACAGACTGGTGGGGGTTGGGTTGGGTTTTCCTCACTGCAGTGGATGGACCTGCTGTGGGATGAATCACTGCAGAAACTATGATGGCAGAGGATTTCAAGATGGGAAAGGATTGTGCTGTGCTTTGGGAAGCTGAGTGTTGTCCTGCTGTTGGATTTTGCTGCTGGTATGGATCTTGTTGCTGTTCTCCTGAACACCATCCCTGTGTAACACTGAGCTGGTTACTTAACTCAGAGCTTTTCACAGATGGTGACTGATTTTATGGAGAACCTGACCACTCTGGGGTATGCTGAATGCTCACTCTTCTTTGAAGATATGTTTTAGGTGCTGGGAAAAAAAAAAAAAAACAAACCAACCCCCAACCCAACCTTATTCTAAAGGATCTCAAATGAGAAACAACATCTATGGTTGGTTTTGACTCCATGACAATGAGTGAGTGTGGAAGGCAGCACTTCCCTCTCATCCTCAGGAGCCCTGTCAGTGTCTGTAGAGCACTGGGATGCTGTGAGGGAGAAGGCCACAGAAAGCCTTTCTTGGGAAAGTAGCTGTGCCAGCACTGTCAGATGCTGGGTGCCACATCTGGGATGACAGGGCAAGGCCCTCAAATACTGATTCCACTGTGTTTGTGTAGTGAATTAGCAGAGAACCACAGCAAAAGCTTTGCAAGGTCACTCAATCCACTCCCTCTCCTGAAGGCAGGACCCAGCTGTGCTTAACGGAGCATAGAACCATAGAATGGTCCAGGCTGGAAGGGACTTCCAAAGCTCATCCAGTCCAACCCCTCTGCACTCAGCAGGGACATCCTCCACTAGAGCAGGTTGCCCAGAGCCCTGTGCACCCTCCCCTTGAATATCTTCAGGGATGGGGCCACAACCACCTCCCTGGGCAACCTGTTGCAGTGTTCCACTACCCTCATAGTGCAGAAATTGCTCCTAACATCCAATCTAACTCTCCTCCTCTCTAGTTGAAGCCATTGCCCTTTGTCCTGACACTGCAGCCTTTGTAAACAGTCTCTCTCCACCCTTCTGTAGCCCCCTTAGATTGTCTTATCCCATGACCAAAACTAGATCTCAGAATCCCTTTGCCCTTCCCTCAGATTGCCTGAATCACCTGCACCTCTGGCAGCCACGTTCCTCTTGTCACCTCCTAGTCCTGCTTCCAAAGCCATGTAGATTCCTGCTGTGCTGAGCAATCAGTTTTGAAGCTCACAATGCACTCTGCCACCCTACCCTTCTGCTGAAGGCTCTTCAGATTCCTTGCACCTCCTGCCTTCTCCCAGAGAGGAGAGTACAGCTTGAATGGAAGGGTTGGTGGCTGCTGCTCCCTCTGCTAGGCTGTGTGGTTAGGGCACTGCTGGGGCAGCTGGGAGATGTGGGCTCAGATCCAGCCTGGCACAGGGGGCACAGAGCTCAGGAAGAGTGCAGCCCCTGAGCTGCAAAGTGTCTAATCTAAACTTGACTTCTTCCTTGGATGGTACCTGCTGCTGAGTCACTTCAGTTCCTTGGCCCCTCTCTCATCTTTTCCATTAGCTGTCCCCTGGTTTGCTGATGATTTGTGCCCTCCAGACAACTGCAGCCTGAGGGCAGTTCAGGGAGAGAGAGGCTCTCACCTCTTAGCACTGTACCACAGGTGAGATGCACAAGCAGAGGAACCCTTTTATCTGGGCTGCAGCCCCCCTGGCTGCCACTCTCTCCTGCATCTCTCCAGCCCATCTTGGCAAAGACAAACACCTGTTTGCTAGAGCTCCTTCTTTCATCTGCTCCTGCACCATCCACTTCTCAGGGGTTCAGAGAGCCCTGTCCAAGCCCTCCACAGTAGCTCTTTCACAGGCCCACATGGCTCAGGCTGCCATGAATCAGCCTGGCTGACCCTCGTCCCTCCCCACCCATCACTCAGTCCTGCTCCTCCTTTGTGATGTTCACACTGTCCAAGCAGAGGTCCCCAGGGTGGCTCCTCTCCTCCAGCAGCTCTTCCCCAGGCTGATGCCGGAGCACTCTCTGCTCAGCTGTCCTGCAGCCAAGTGCTCCTCCTTGGCTGCATTCCTCATAAATCAATAGCTCCAGATACTCACCCTCTAGCTTCCATTGGGGTGAGGCTGCTCCACGAGCTCACAGCCACTTTGTTGCTCTCTGCTGTTATTAGGACCTTCTGTCTCCCTCCTTTAAGCCCATTTCTCCACTTCATACCTGCATCTGAGGCTGAGCTTGCTCCTGCAGACCGCTGCCTCCTGCCCGTCGGCTTGGCTGTGGTGTGTTGTTTGCAGCCTGGCCAGACTTCTTGTGCCTTGTGTCTGTCCCCACTGCTTTGCACAACACTTCTCTAACTCATAGGGGTCGTTACATCAAATATAAATTGAATGTATGTGGTGTTTACTGCTTCCTTCCAGATCATTAATAGGCATTAAATAAACCCAGACTTTGAGCAGATTTCTAGCCCTCCTGTCCTCCCCTCCCCACATCCAGATATTCCCCCATTGGCTCTTTATGTTCATGTTTATCTTTAATGCCTCTTTGTTTATGCACTCACAGCCTGTGTTCAATCTCTGTGACAGTGCTCATTTCCCAGCCAACTTGCACTCATTTTTCAAGTCGTGTTTTGTAGCTGAGGCTCTTCTCAGGACTGGCTGTAGGCGGCTGCTGCTCTCTCCTCATCTGCTGGTTTTGTAAAGCAATAAGGAGGGAGTGGTCCTGGTTGGTTGGCAAGATGTAGTCCTTGCTGACAAGATGTAGTCCTTACTGACTCCGTGGGACTGCTGGTGCTAAGCAAATGCTCTGTCATTGGTGATGGAGGATGTGCTCCCTGCTGCACCAGCAATGGAACTTCCCTGTGCTCCTTGTTTCTTTGAGTTTATTCACAGAATGGGTTGGGTTGGAAGGGACCTCAAAGCTCAGCCAGTTCCAACCCCCTGCCATGGCAGGGACACTTCCCACTAGCCCAGGCTGCTCAAGGGCTCATCCAATGTAGCCTTGAACATCTCCAGGGAGGGGCATTCACGACCTCTCTGAGCAACCTGTTGCAGTGTCTCACCACCCCTGCTGTATTAATCCCATTGTATTTATTAGTCTAGTCCCCTAACACTCTAAAATTAGTTGTGAAGGACAGCTGCTGCTCTCATGCTGCTTCTCATCTACCCAAAGGCTTCATCCATCTGCTTAGGAAGGGCTCAGACTTGTAGCAGCAGGAAAGGGACTGCCATTGACAAATTCTGATCAACAGATGGAGACTGATCTGGGAGACTGGAGGCAGGAGGGAGGTTCATGTGGTTCAGGTGTCACCTGCAGCAGAGCCAGCATCCCTCCCACGTTGCAACAGGGCCTGTAATAGGGCAGCAGCAACCTGCTGTCCCAAGGCAGCCTCGGGTAGCAGGAGCTCTTGCCCCTCATCACTTACTGTTGGCACTGCAAAGCTGCCATGGCTCAGGCACACAGCTTGGTGCACAAAAGGTGCTGTGGCAAACTAAGCTCTTGCAGGAGGGACAAACACCTGGGGATTAGCATCACTGAGACCTGAGGAGGTGGTGAGGAGAATGACTGCATGGGGTTTGCATTTCTGCTCACCTCTCTGAAGTTGTGCTGAGAAATCCAAGTGAAAAAATCTTTTCCTTCCACAAGAGAGAGATTTTCATTTTCTTTCCAGCCTCTCTTTGCCCCTTACCTTAGGGGCAGGGTTTAAGCTTTCCAGCACAAAACCCAACAGAGCTGTCCTGGTCAACCTGATCAGTGGTAGCTGAGCTCATGAGTGAGCTTCCTGCTGTGAGTGCTTGCTGGGTGTAGGCTTTGTAAGAGAGGATTGCTTTGCAAAGAGGGCTTCTGGGGTGAGCTCAGCACATGCATGTTTATGGCTGCTGAAGAAGGCAAAAGCATGAAAGAAAGCTGGGGAGGGACTTTTTAGGATGTCAGGTAGGGGTAGGACTGGGGGCACTGAAACCAAGCTGGAAATGGGGAGAGTCAGCCTGGATGTTAGGAAGAAGTTGTTGAGCATGAGGGTGGTGAGAGCCTGGCAGGGGTTGCCCAGGGAGGTGGTGGAAGCCTCACCCCTGGAGGTGTTTAAGGCCAGGCTGGATGAGGCTGTGGCCAGCCTGATCTAGTGTGAGGTGTCCCTGGGCATGGCAGGGGGGTTGGGACTGGCTGATCCTTGTGGTCCCTTCCAGCCCTGACTGATTCTATGAACTTCCTGAATCCTTCCATTCATTCCCCTGGCCTGGAAGAGCAATGTGAGGTATGGGTTATGGGCTGGTCACCTTGTGAAGCACTTAAGGAATGTTGGGCTGGGAAGCTGCTGGGATGCACATGTGCAGAGCTGAGTGGAAATAGCATTGCCTTGCCCTGCTGGATGCTTGGGTGGGGTTTGCACTTGAGTGGCAGGAGCAGGAAGGTCATAGACCTCAGGTGTCACTGTACTGATGGACACACTGGTTACAGTGAAGGAGATCTGGATCCCTTGACCTTACCAGAAATCTCATTGTAGGGCCACATGCTTCCTGCAAGGATGCTCCAAATGACAAGGCCTACAGCCTGAAGATGTGAGTGGAGCTCTCTGGTGCCATAACCAAGGCAGCTGTAGCTGCAGATCCACCAGCCAAGGAGGAATGAGGACATGAGGCATAGGTAGCATGAGTGTTGCACAGAGCCCCTGGTTCTTGGGTTGCATGGGAATGACAGTGCAGGGGAAAAACATAAACCACATTTCCCTTACTTTTAGGGAGCAGATTCTCAGCTTTGCTCTCCACCTAAGCATGTAGCAGGAATAAGCATTATTAGGGTAAGGGGATGGGAGAAGTGCTCTGCCTCCCAGGGAATCCTTTAAGAGCTAAAACCACTACGTGGTATTAAGCTTCTCTGAGTCACTTTGAAGCCAGAGCACAACAGACTTAGAAGCCACTAAGCAGTCCCTGCTGTCCTTGCTCCTCAGCTGCTATGGAGCATCCGGGCTTCTGTTCACAAGTGAAAGGTGTGCTCAAGGACCATGCTTATAAGGGCACAGAGCATCAAGCTGCAGCACAGCAGGCACAAGTGCTGTTTCAGTGGGTAAAGCTCCCCAGGGTTTGCATGGCATCTGCAAAGGTCATTAAAACATTGCTCTTCAGGGAAAACAAAAGGTGATGCCCCTGAGAGGGTGCCCAGTGCAGAAACAGCATCTGCAAGCTGCCAGTGCAACTCTCAGCCCCACACACTGTGCTGAAACTGCATCTGCAGTAATGACACCAGGCTTGGACAGCTTGGTGCAGAAAGCTATGGCCAGCTCTGGCCTCTGAGGAGAGGGAAAGGGAAGGGTCTAGAGAAACTGTTGGAGCCACCAAGATGCTGAGAGGGCTGCAGCAGCTCTGCTCTGGGGACAGGCTGAGAGAGTTGGGGCTCTGCAGCCTGGAGAAGAGAAGGCTTCCAGGTGACCTTGGAGTGGCCTTCCAGGATCTGAAGGCTACAGGAGGGCTGGGGAGGGACTATTGACAAGGGCTTGCAATGACAGGACAAGGGGAATGGGTTTGAAGTGGCAGAGGGGAGATTGAAACTGGATGTTAGGAGGAAGTTCTTTACAGTGAGGGTGGTGAGACACTGGCACAGGTTGCCCAGGGTGGTGGTTGCCCAGGGTGATCTTTGATCACATTGGGTGCTTCTGTGCTCCACCACCTCCCTGGAGGTGTTCAGCGCCAGGTTGGATGAATCCTTGAGCAACCTGTTCTAGTGGGAGGTGTCCCTGCCTAAGGCACAGGGGGGTCAGAACTGGCTGAGCTTTGAGGTCCCTTCCAACCTAAACCATTCTACCATTCTCTGCCTTTGCACCTGTCAAACAATGCTCTGCTGTCACAGTGCCCAGCACCAGGCAGTCTGTGCTCTGGGGAGGCCTGGGGTGCTTTAGAAAGCTTTCTGCAACAGCCATGGTCACTATAAACACGAACAGAGAAAGCAGCTACTCAAAGATTCTCAAAAGCCCCTCCGCTGCCGCCCCTCTGTCGCTTGCCCACTGCCCTCTGTCGCTTGCCCGCTGCCCCCTGTTGCTGCCCTCTGTTGCTTGCCCACTGCCCTCTGTCGCTTGCCCACTGCCCCCTGTTGCTGCCCCTCTGTCGCTTGCCCACTGCCCTCTGTTGCTGCCCCTCTGTTGCTTGCCCACTGCCCTCTGTTGCTGCCCCTCTGTCGCTTGCCCACTGCCCTCTGTTGCTGCCCCTCTGTCGCTTGCCCACTGCCCTCTGTTGCTGCCCCTCTGTTGCTTGCCTGCTGCCCCTCCGTCGTTGCCCCTCTGTTGCGAAGGTTAAGGCTGCAGTCAGTGCCAAGCACTAAGCTTTGCAGTCCGCAGTGCTCCTGAGACCTGAAAGAAATGTGGGGGTAATTGTTTTGAGCTAATGATTCCCTGCAGGTTGATTGGTGCTTGTGTGCCGAGCAGCAGCAGCTGTAGCCATGGGAGTTATGAAAACAAATTGCCTCTGTGTCAAGGAGTGCCAAACCTCCTGCTCGCTCCATCCACTCCTGCAGCTTTTCTTTTAAGGTCTGTTTGCAAACGCTGGGCTTGGGCTCTGCTGATTTAGTCCCCTGCTAGGGTTTACTGCATGAATCCCTGAGCCACAGAAGGGCATTGATAGCAGCATCCTGACTCTCCTAGCTAAGCTAAGCAGGACTTCAGTATGTTGTACTCAGTACAAATCAAGTTGGCCTCAAAGTTCTTGGGGATGTCCTTCTCTTGGAAAAACAGGACAGAAGATGGTATTTTCAACAGGTGGAAATTGTGTTCTGTCCTCACCTGTGCCTAATCAACTGCCCCTCGAGGGTATTAGACTTGGGTTGGAGCTGGAAAATTACCTACTCTACAGAAAACCCAGCAAGGAGGCTTCATTTTGGGGCTAGATGCTCCAAAGGACTTTGGTGTGCAAGTCCAGTCTGCATGGGTCTCCAGGAGCCAGAGCACTAAGGGCGGGTTCCCAAATGCCAGCTCATTAACAGCCTAACTCTAGAGGTTGGGGGAAGCTGCTAGAATTTAGCATTAGGTTCCTAAAAGCAGAAGGGGTGCCCAGCCCTGGTGTGCAGTGTCTTTGCAGTGCATTCACCATGTATTAACCACTGCATGGCAGTGCAGGCAGGTCGGAGGCTGCTGGCTCGGAGCTAGCTGGGGCCTGGGCTTGGATTTTCCTCTGAGTAGCCCTGCAGAGCTGAGAGGAAAAGCTCCTCACAGCTCACCTGCTTGTTATGGTGGACCTGCATGAAAAGGCCTCTGCAGCAGACTTGCCTGCCTGCCCACAGCTGTGAGATGGTACTGCAGGGGCAGATGGGGCAGACAGAGCAGCAGAGCTGGGTCAGGCATTCAGCTTCAAAGACAGGAGGGATCCAAGTGTGCCCACTGAGCAGGGGAAGCTCGCACCTGGGAACGGGCATCTACACAACCCAGCTACAAGGCCTCAATCACAGCCTTGGGTCCAGGCTTGGCAGGCTCAGTTTAAATCATACAAATTGTTGAAATAAGGACTGGAGGAGCTGGGGCTGTTTGGTTTGAAAAAGAGGAGTCCGAGGGCAGACCTCATTGCTGTCCACAGCTACCTGAAAGGATGTTGTGGAGAAGCTGCTGCTGGGCTCTGCTCACAGGTAGTCAGTGATAGAACAAGAGGGGAATGGCTTTAGGCTGCAACTGGGTAGGTTTAGACTGGACATTAGGAAACTTTTTTTTCCCAGCAAGAGTGGCCAGGGACTGGAATGAGCTGCCCAGGGAGGTGGTGGAGTCGCCCACCCTAGGTGTGTTTAGAAGTTGTTTAGATGTGGTGCTTGGGGATATGGTTTAGGGTGAACCTTGTAGAGGAAGCTCACAGGTTGGGCTTGGTGATCCTGAGTGGCTTTGCCAAGCTGGGTGTTGCTGTGCTTCTGTGCTGTGACATAGCAGCTAAATTCAGCTCCCTTGTGAAGCACAGATCTGTTCTGTGAGGCTGATCCTGGCCTCCCATCAGCAGAGCTGCTCTTCTTCACCCTTACCAGCCTGAGCCCTGCTTGTTTTCCAGGGTGTGTAGGCACCAAAACCCTTCTGCAAGCAGCACCAGAGCTGCTCGTGGAACCTCTGGATCCTGTGTAAGAGGAGTGTGTGATCACTTTGCACTCAAAGGCTGTTTTTGTGATGTGGGGGAGAGAAAGACAGAGCCAAGAGCCTGGATGATTTCAGAGGCAGGCTGAGCTTTACCAGGGGAGGTGAACTGTTCCCCTCTCTGGAGCTTGAGTGTCTCAGTGCAGTTTGCTGCTACATGTTCTGACTAAGGCAGCTTTGGGGAAATATTTGTTGTGGTCTGCTGAGGGAAGAGGCACAGATGAGAGACCTACAGGCAAGGACACTTCCTTCTCCTGAAGTACCTAAACTGATCAGCTTGGGAAGGAAAGACTCAAGCACAGCATTATTAGTCAATCTGTTGACATGAAACCTGCTCCTTCAGAGCCAGCAGGACCCTCACAAATCTTGTAATGGGCAGCTGCTGCTTCAAATAACATAACACAGACCTACAAGGCAACTGTAGGCAAGCACAGCAGACTGTCTGCATGCTCATGTGGGCTTCTTTTTGTTTTAAATCACAGACTGATTACCCTCTCTCTGAGAAATATCCCTCCTGGTGGCAATGCTCTGCTCAGCTCCATGCAGCTGTAAGCTTCCAAGTGGAATAAGCTAGTAAGTGCACACACATTTATGTTCCTCTTGGTGATCATGACCTTTCCATAGCATTCTGCAGGCAAATGCTTGGCTGTCAGTGATAGAACACAGATGCAAGGTTCTCTGTCAAGCAAAGCTGTGCACTGGACATGCAATCTCATTGCTCTCAAAATAAAATCAACATGGAAATATTTTTGTTTTTACAGTCACTGAAATTAGTAGGGAGGAGAGGAGGAAAAAAAGGAATTGCAAGTGAGTGTGATCCCCCCAGCAGCTACCTGGAATGCCTTTTGGAGCTTGAGCATTTAAAAAAGGGGCTGCTACCATCCATGTGGTCTGCATCACCTATATGAAAAGAGTGCTCCCTTCCCCTCCCCACACCCAGGCACATCATCACCTCTGCCGGCCAAGGAATCCTCAGGCAAGTGTACAAACAAGGAAATAAACCTTGCAGAGGCTTACCACAAACATCTGAGCTCTTGCTGCCAGTGCTGCTTCGATGGCATCTCTCACCTCATCTTCCATTTCACAAAGGTGAGACCTCTGGCTGGCCAACCCCAGCTTGCCCTTGGCCACTCCAAGAGCATTGCTCTGCTTATGACACTTGTTGGAGATGAGGCAAATACTTTTTTGCAGTGCAGAGGATTTTAAACCCACTTGAGCCTGACCTCCTGTTAGGAGGAAGTTGTTTGCAGTGAGGGTGGTGAGACACTGGCACAGGTTGAGGGTGGTGAGACACTGGCACAGGTTGCCCAGGGAGGTTGTGGAGCACAGAAGCACAGAATGGGATCAAAGATCACGTTGGGTGCTTCTGTGCTCCACAACCTCCCTGGAGGTGTTCAAGGCCAGGCTGGATGAGTCCTTGAGTGACCTGTTCTAGTGGGAGGTGTCCCTGCCTATGGCAGGGGGTTGGAACTGGATGAGCTGTGAAGTCCTTTCCAACCTTACCCTTCTTATGATTCTACCTCCAGCTTTTTGATTACTTCCCACTGCTTCTGAGCCCCACCACTAGGTTTTTAAGCTAAACATGCAGCTTGCAGAACAGCATTCAGGCTTCAGCAGGGGACATCATGAGAAAATGAAGAAAAAAAACTATCCCTTCCAATTCCCCCCCCCCCCGCAGTGGGTAATTATTCTCACTGCTAAGGATCTGTGCTTTGTTTCCAGTGTGAAATCATTTGGCTGCACTTCCCATTTGTGGTTCTTGTGATGCTTTTCTCTATGAAGGTGAAGGGCCTCTTCCAGCTGGGTGTTTTCTCCCATCAGCATACTTGCAAATGAGTTCTTCAGGCAGATCTCTTTAAGTTCCCCAATAAAGGGCACTTTCTCCAGCCCTCATATAATTTGATCATGTCTCTCTGCATCTCCTTCAGTTTCCCAGAAGCCTTCTGGAAGCTGGAGAAAGGCAGTGCTGGTGCTGTACAGTGTGCTGGATTCAGTGCCCATACTTGTTGGCAGGCTTCAGTTAGTGCTTTGCTCAACCTCCATTCCTCTACAGCATTGCACTGGGGGTTTCCTGCTTACTGGAACCTCTGAGTCACTCTACCCCAAGCTAGGGCCCCTCCTCACTGCAAGGATTTGGTCTCCTTTCCTCCTTCATCAGTATGTGATGTGGGTTATACCTGCACCAAGAGTATTGGGATGGAATGACTGCAGAGCCTCAGTCTTGCATAGCTGTCCAGCCTGCAAAATTATTTCAGGTTTCTGTTCCTACAGATCTCATTAGCAATGATTTTATGCTTCCAGGTCACCAGTGAAGGTATCAGACTGTGCCAGGCTCAGCACCCAGCCTGACAGAGCCTTAATAAAGGCAGCCTGATTCGATAATGGCTGTCACTATGATGTGTTGGGTCCTCATCAGCTCAGTGTTCACTTTATTGTATTGATGTTTTCTAAGGCTATCATTAGAGCATTGTGCAGCACCAGATCTGGTACCTTGGCCAAGGGGCAAGTGTATTATTTATACAGATTGTCCTTCCCAGCTGAAGCTGTGATGAAAACCAAAGTGGGGCTGTTGGGAAAGAGCTGCTCTTACCTAGGGGTGGTTGTGAAGTCACTGAACAGACCTTGCTTGGATCTAGAAACTGAAAGCCTGACATCCCCTCATGCTGCAGACAGTAACTGCTCAGGGAGGCTCTCGGTGGCTTGGTCCCATAGAGGAGCACTTCCCAGAGCCTGCTGAGGGCTCAGCTTCTCCCTCCACAAGCTGTTGCAGCCATCAGCATGCTCCTGCATCCTCCTCACTCCATTTCTCCCAGCTGGAGAGAAGGTGCAACCGGGGGGATGCTTTATTTGCGTTCATTTCAGCTTAAGAAGGGGAAGCAAAGTGGTGCTTTAGGCCAGCCTGGTGCTGTCCTCTGAGCACCTCTTCAGCCCCAGGGTGGTGCTTCCTCATCTGTAGTTGCCTCTTGTGCAGGTCCCTGTGGAATGCCCTTTCCTCTCCCAGGAAGCCTTAGGCAGGCTGCATGTGTCCACTTAGTGACCTTCTCCATACTGCCCTGACCGTCCTCTGGGGGTGTGCAGCCTGCAGAAGAGGAGGCTCAGGGCAGACCTCATTGCTGTCTGCAGCTACCTGAAGGGAGGTTGTAGCCAGCTGGGGTTGGGCTCTGCTGCCAGGCACCCAGCAACAGAATGAGGGGGGACAGCCTCAATCTGTGCCAGGGGAGGTCTAGGCTGGATGTTAGGAGGAAGTTGTTGCCAGAGAGAGTGATTGGCATTGGAATGGGCTGCCCAGGGAGGTGGTGGAGTGCCCATCCCTGGAGGTGTTGAAGCAAAGCCTGGCTGGGGCACTTAGTGCCAGGGTCTGGTTGCTTGGCTAGGGCTGGGTGCTAGGTTGGGCTGGGTGAGCTTGGAGCTCTCTTCCAACCTGGCTGATTCTATGGTTCTGGAAAAACTGCATCTGGCCACATAAGCCAGCTTTAGGCTTCCACCAGAGGGGCCCTGGCAGTGCCAGTGCAGCCAGGACTTGCTGTGCAGCACTTGGCTGGTAACTGCAGCAAACCTTTGGGTGCAGCAATTTCTCAAGTGGTCAAACTCCAGTGCATGTAGATCTCAGAGAGGTCTAATACCTAATACCCAAGCTGGACTTCCCCTGGCACAACTTGAGGGCATTTCCTTTTGTTCTGTCATTAGTTACTTGGCAGAAAAGACACCAACCTTGCTACAGCCTCCTTAGAGGTAGTTGTAGAGAGTGATAAAGTCTGCTCTCAGCCTCCTTCTCTTCAGACCAAACAATCCTGTTTCCCTCAGCTGCTTCCCAGAAGACTTTGAGGCCCTTCACTAGCTTAACTGCCCTTTTCTGGACATGCTCCAGCAACTCAGACCAAGACTCAGAGCACATGAAGACCTCTTTCTTCTCTTTGCAACTTCTCCCCCAGGTCTGACGATTCCTCCTTGCTGGCAGGGCTCTGGTCTCTTCCTTTCTAACTGAAGGAGCTTGTTGCTGGCTTGTGGGTTTCTGGAGCAGTGTCAGCCTCTATTGCTCATCTGCAGCAAGGACGTTCAAAGCACCCCAGCCAGTTGTCAGAGATCAGCAGCACGCCTAGGAATTGGAAACAGGCAGTAAGCAGCAGCTGGGAAAATCCAGCTCATCAAAAGCTTCCAGCTTGTAGCCTTGTTCAGGATCAATAAACAGGTTTGTATGAACTGTGAGCCTATTTCTACTGAAACTAACTTGAACTCAGGCTTAAGCACTTTGCTGTGGAACCTGCAGCCCCAGCCCCTCCACACTGTGAGGAAAGCAAGCAGAAATCAGCTCTAAGCTCAAGCAAAGCTACCTTGATTGCTCTGAGTCCTGAGCCTGAATGGGTGCTATGAAAAGATGGATTTTCCCCATCTTTCTTCTTGGCAAAGTCTGCTGGTTTCAGGCTGATTGGAATATTTTTAATGAGAGAAATTAGATTATTGGCTGTGAAAGGAAAATAATGGTGATGTCTACATCACCCACTCATTCTGCTGGGACATACAACAACAAGGACACAAAGGTAAAGTCACTCTGTGGCTTCCCTGCTCACCACATTAACTTCTCTGCCCAAACAATCACTTCCCTCTTAACACCTCTTGCTGACCTTCTCCCAGCTCACCCTGCATGTAAAGAGGGGGTCCTGAGATAAGGGAGAGGGTGGAAAGGAGGAGGAGGGTTGGGCAGGAGCCTTCTTGGGCAGCCTGGCTGCTTGGGAAGGGGTTTTGTATTTCTCTATTACTTTTAACTCTCATATAGCTGTACATATTTGTCATATTTTATATTTATATATATATATGTGTGTGTATATTTGTATATATGTTATGTAATATATAATATGTAATATATATATATGTAACGTGTAATATATGTAATATTATATATATATGTAAAAAAATGCAAATATGTACAGCTATATATATATATAAAATACAAATAGGTACAGCTATATATATATAAAAAATACAAATATATATATGCATGGTTGTAAATGTTGCCAAGCTGTAAATATAGCTTCCTTAACTTCCAGCTGCCTGAGGCTAGTCTGGCAAATTTGGCGGGGGGAGGAGGGCAGGTCACACCCGAACCACTACACAAAGTCTCACTCCCCCCAGAAGGTTCAAAACCATGGTCAGTGGATATTCAGCATTGACTGCTGCCTTCTGGAGAGAGTTCCATGCCCTCACGATGACAGTACAGGGTAGTTATAAATATACAAAGCAATGTGGGACCTCTCCTGACAGCTTGGCTCTGTGCAGAAGGGTTCTGCTGCTGAGAGCTTTTCTTCAGCTGCCAATGTAATGTGAGGGCTGTGGGAGAGGTTTGGAGGAGTCACAGCAGAGTCACAGCTCTGCCTCAGCTCCAAACCATTCCCCCTTGGCCTGGCTCAGACACCCTCAGGAGCAGTCTCTCTGCAGCCTTCCTGCAGGATCCCTTCAGGCAATGCAGGCAGCTCCGAGGTGCCTCTGGAGCCTTCTCTGCAGGCTGCGCATCCCCAGCTCCCTCAGCCTGTGCTCACAGGATGTTAGGGGTTGGAAGGGACCCAAAGAGCTCATCCAGTCCAACCCCCCTGCCAGAGCAGGACCAGACAATCCAGCTCAGGGCACACAGAACACATCTAGACAGGCCTGGAAAGGCTCCAGAGAAGGAGACTCCACAACCTCTCTGGGCAGCCTGTGCCAGGGCTCTGGGACCTTTACAGGCAAGAAGTTCCCCTTGTGTTGAGCTGGCACCTCCTGTGCTGCAGCTTCCATCCACTGCTCCTTGTCCTATCCCAGGCAGCAGTGAGCAGAGCCTGTCCCCCCCTCTCCTGACCCCCAGCTCTCAGTTATAACCATTGATTAAATCCCCTCTTAGTCTTCTCTTCTCCAGACTAAGCAGCCCCAGGTCCCTCAGCCTCTCCTCACCAGGCAGTGCTCAGTCCCCTCAGCATCCTTGCAGCCCTCTGCTGGACTCTCTCCAGCAGTTCCCTGTCTCTCTTACACGGGGGGGCCCAAAGCTGACCGCAGTAGTCCTGCCTGATGCCGATGCACCTGAGCAGCTCATCTGCTCCAACGAGCTGTGCAGCCATGAAGCAGAGGCTTGTTTGCTTCATCCTTATGACAACCCAGGGGAGTTACCTGTTAGAGTAATAAACCCCTCAAAGCAGAGGCAGTTGGAAAGCAGGCTGTAGTGCTGTGAGTATATTCTGTGCTGCTCCCTATCGTGGGTTAGTCTGTGCCACAGAAAAACTCAACATCCAAGACAGTGCTGCCAACACTGATTTTTAACACAGCTCCTCTCAGATTTCTGTGGGTTTGGAGTGGTTTGGTTTTTTTTTCCCTTAGAGATGCAAAGAAAAATAATTAAGAACCTTAAGATTCATTTTGAATTTTTCCTCTGCTCCCCTTCCTTTTTAGAGTGTGATGCACACTCATCCCAATGCCTTTGGAGACATAGAAAAAGCAAACAAGAGTGAAAGGGTTTATTGATCTCTGATGAACCTCCTACTTACACTAATGCAATGATTTCTCCTCTGTTGGTGTTGGAGTGCCTGACAGCTTTGGGTGATTCAGATGCTGCAGGAGGAAAGCAAATGGAAATAATGGGGAAACCTGAGTGAGTGAACTGCGCTGCCATGGGCGCTCCGAGCAGCCCAGGTAAGAGAGCAGCCTGGCTGTTTGCACACTGGCTTGAAGCTTGTGTGGGCACCTGGGGGGCAGCTCCACACCAGCTGGGTGCAGGCCAGTGTTCAGCTGTGGCCCTGGCTGCAGCCAAACCATCTCCACCTTGCTCTGGCCCTGCTGTATGTGTGGTGTTCTGGGGGTTCACACAAGAGCTGGGGGCCAGGAGAGGGTGAGAGAGTTCTGAGGGGGTAGGCTGGGATTAGACAGTCTCCTGGTGCTTTCCTTGCTTGCAAAAGGCTGGAGAGTCCTTGCAAGGTTGCCTGACTCTGTGCTTCTGCAGGATAAGCTTGGGCAGAGGGCATGGCCCTTCTCCACCAGAGTGGCCCAGTGTGGGTACACCTGGAAGCAGGAGCTGCCTGCCCACAGCTGGTGGCTGTGCTTGGCCTCCCTGTGCCAGCAGCTGGTGGTCCTGCTTGCCTCCTGGGCACGTTGCTGTACCTCTAGTGCCCAGCTCCATGACCTCTGGACTGCACAGTCCTGCTGGCACCAGAGAGGATGCTGGCTTGTGACATGGGAAAGGCTCCTGGCTGAGCCTTCCCCCTTCTCCACTCTGCAGTCACAGAGATCCTGGCCGTGGGATCCCTCTCCAGGCATGAAATGCAGCAAGGGAAAAGAAGGGCTACAGACAGACCTCAGCTGGTTGGGGTAAGCAAATGAACTCGTGGCCAGTAATAATATCAAAAGAACAGCAGAAGAAGTACAGCTGTGAGCCTGGAATACAGCACAAACACAAACCCAAACCTTCAGACCCCCAGGGAGGACTGCAGAGGTGCCTCCACCCTTTTAAGTTGTCAGCTCAATGGCAAAGCAAGTGGAAGGCATTGGAATGCACTCAGGATGCTGCTGCATCCCTCCAGGCTCCTAATGTGTGCAGCTCCTAACTCAGGAAGTGCAGGCACCAGCTCCACAGGCAGACAGTTTTTAACCTGTGTATACTAATTTTTTTATCTTTTTTTGAAGAGGAGAATGGGAGATGAGTGTATTAATTTACCTCCTCAAATAGCAGGATGAATCACAAGCTCACACTTGGTTGATTTCCCAGCAGAAGGATCTTAGATTTTCCTTTTAACAAAAAAAAGAAAAGAAAGAAAACCACAGAGCCAAGGCCTGCCAGTTGCTGCTGGCAAGTGTCTGCCAGTGAAAATAGGTGTCCCTCAGGTGCTGAAGGCCTGTGAGAGGCAGAGCCTGTAAGCAGAGTGCTTTGTGCTTCCAAGTCATTGTGAGCAGGGGGCCAGGATCACCAAATCCTCAGCAGGAGGACCCTGCTCTCCATTACAGCACAGTGAATAACTGGCAGTGGCTGACTCTGTTCCAGCCCTCCAAGCAGTCCTGCCCTGAGGTTCCTGAACATCTTCCATGTGAGCTGCTCATGCCCAGATGTCTGTGCACTGCTCTTCCCTCCTGGCCTGAGTGGAAGCAGTTGGTGATGCTAGCGTTGGATGCTCGGATTCAGCTGCAGAAGTCTCAGGAGCAAGCTGCTGGTTTGTGTTCAAAGCTTTGGACCAGGGAAGCACTCGAGCAGGCATGCTGGGTGGATGGGGCTGAGAGCAGGCTCCCAGGGGACATGTGCTCAGAGCTGGGTTGTTCCTTTTTTTACTTCCCTGCAGTGTTTGCCTGCTGCTGCTGCTGCCTGGTTCTGGCTGGCAAGCCTGCCAGGAGAGTCAGTGGCCAAATCCAGTGCTCCAGGCAACTGCCCTGCCAGATTTGTCAAGGATTTGTGTTCCAACAAATCTCACCTTTCAGTTCTGGATAAAAGGGATGTTTATAGTCCTCACTACTGGGAAATAATGCCAAAGCCCTGGGCCTTGGGTAGGCACAATCCCAAGCACAGCTCCAGGCTGGGTGGTGAATGGCTGAGAGCAGCCCTGAGGAACAGGCCCTGGGGGTCTGGGGTGATGAAAAGCTCAAGATGAGGCTGCAGTGTGAGTGCAGCCCAGACAGCAACTGTGTGCTGGGCTGCAGCAAGAGCAGTGTGGGCAGCAGGGCAAGGGAGGGGATTCTGCCCCTTTGCTCTGCTCTCCTCAGACCCCAGCTGCAGTCCTGTGTGCAGTTCTGGAGCCCCCAGCACAGGAAGGACATGGAAGTGTTGGAGCCAGTCCAGAGGAGGCCACCAAGATGCTGAGAGGGCTGCAGCAGCTCTGCTGTGAGGACAGGCTGAGAGAGTTGGGGCTCTGCAGCCTGGAGAAGAGAAGGCTTCCAGGAGACCTTGGAGTGGCCTTCCAGGATCTGAAGGGGGCTCCAGGAAGGCTGGGGAGGGACTATTGACAAGGTCTTGCAATGCCAGGACAAGGGGCAATGGGTTTGAAGTGGCAGAGGGGAGATTGAAAGTGGATGTTAGGAGGAAGTTGTTTGCAGTGAGGGTGGTGAGACACTGGCACAGGTTGCCCAGGGAGGTTGTGGAGCACAGAATCACCCAATGTGATCAAAGATCTTCTGTACTCCACAACCTCCCTGGAGGTTGTGTACTTCTGTGCTCACAACCTCCCCTGTTCAAGGCCAGGCTGGACAAGGCCTTGAGTGACCTGTACTAGTGGGAGGTGTCCCTGCCTATGGCAGAGGGTTGGAACTGGATGAGCTTTGAGGTCCCTTCCAACCTTAGCATTCTATGACACTGATAAGCTGTACAGAACAGGGCAATGCTGTCGCTAAGGCTTTGATTTCACAGGTGGAGCTCATTTGAGGAGGCTGTGGATGGATTCCTGACTCCCAGCTCAAACAAGCTCTGCAGTCTTGGGCTACATCTTCAACAGCAGTCTCAGGACCACCAGTAAGAGAGGCTGTGCCAGCTGCCCTTCTTCCTACCCTTCTTGGCACAACCAGGGGCACAGCCTGCATGCCAGCTCCAAGGCGTGCTGCAGGACATGCCCAAACAGCCACAGGGCAAGCCCCCAGCAGGCACTCCTGCAGGAGCAACCAGCCAGTGGCCAGCACAGCAGCAAGGGAAGAGATGCACAGGCTGCTGGGCCTGTCATCCCTTGGAGCTTCCTAGAGATTGAATGCCAAAGTCACAGGGAAGACAGATGAGGAGTTGGGGCCACGGTCTACTGAGAATGTAGCAAAGCACTTAAGCAAAGCAGCAGTCCAGCAAAACACTTAGCATGCACTTAACTTTAAGCCTGGAAGTAATTCATTTTTGAGTGTTCTGAGCTGTAAGGAAGCAAAAGAAGAGAAGCTGCCCTGTAAGCAGACTTGCAGCCCTGCAGGGCCGTGCCCTGAGGGTGGCTCATGCTGGTGAGACCTGCCACAGCCTCAGAACTGCCCTGCTCAGGATTATTGGATTGCTGAGTAGCTACTGAGAAGGTAAGTCAAGGTGGGTCTTGGTTTGTCAAAAGGCAGCAGGCAAGCAGCTGCCCCCTTCCCCCTTTCCCCCTCCAGCACTGCTCTTACCAACCCTCCCTTGCAGTGCTGCACACCATGGGTCAGTGAAGGTCCAGCCCTCAGAGAAGCTCCATCTCTAGGCAGATCCAACCTTATATATTTAAGCTGCATGAGCCACAGTGCATTTGGAGATCTCCTTCCATGTAAGTGTGATCTACTTACAAGCATGAGTAGGTTCCCAGAGTTGCACAGAGGCTGACAGGAGAGCACAGGCTAACCTCTCATATTTGCTTGTCATATGAGTGTAGCTATTAGTTTGGTTTTTTAAAATACAGACTCTGCCTCCAAATTCCAAGCAAAATCTTGATCATGCCCTATCTGAGGTGCCTTGCCCTGCAGAAACTTTCTCTTGGCAGGCCTTTGACATTCAGCAATGGGTGTCTTAATGCACCATAGATGTGACTTTTATCCTTGCTGCTGCAGAGCTCAGCATCTCCACATCCTCCACACATTTCAGAAGCTGAGGACACTCAAGCAAATAAAAGCCACTGGGTTGTGCCTAACACAAAGCTGGTACAGAACAGAACTTTTACAAGCCTCCCAAGATCAGTTTAGGCTCAGAAATCTTTATTATCCTGATTCCTTTGTTGAAAGTAATAACTGAAACCACAGACTCCCACCAGAAGAGCCACCCAAGCAGCCAGAGGGCCACAGGCAGATCTTTTCTATTAGACCACTGGGGCTAGATTCCATTTGTGCCTGATGTTCCTAGTGACTAGCTCCAGGCAGCTGCTGCTTACTGCCTCGTTGAGGTGCTGTGAGTCACTGGGAGGCTCCCCCAGAGCCAGAAGGAGGTAGGTGACATTTAGGCTGCAGGCTTTCCCACACCTCCTCAGGCAAGGCTGGTTTCAGTCAGCTGGCTGCGAGTGTGGGGCTAGGGCTGCATGGCTGCCAGCTCCCTCTCCACTCATCTGCTTGCACCTCCTCTTTTGCAGAGTTTCCATCTGTGTGTCACACCAGCAATGTTCTCCTGGGAGGGCAGCAAGCTTTCCTCTTTCCCCTCTCCTCCTGAGCTGTCAGGTGCTGTGAATCACAGAATCAGTCAGGGCTGGAAGGGACCACAAGGCTCATCCAGCTCCAACCCCCTGCCATGCCCAGGGACACCTCACACTAGATCAGGCTGGGCACAGCCTCATCCAGCCTGGCCTTAAACACCTCCAGGGATGAGGCTTCCACCACCTCCCTGGGCAACCCCTGCCAGGCTCTCACCACCCTCATGCTCAACAACTTCTTCCTAATATCCAGTCTGAATCTCCCCATTTCCAGCTTGGTTCCATTCCCCCCAGTCCTATCCCTCCCTGACAGCCTCAAAAGTCCCTCCCCAGCTTTCTTGTAGCCCCCTTCAGATGCTGCAAGGCCACAAGAAGGCCACCTGGGAGCCTTCTCCTCTCCAGACTGCACAGCCCCAACTGCCTCAGTCTCTGCTCACAGCAGAGCAGCTCCAGCCCTCTGCTCATCCTCGTGGCCCTTCTCTGGACACCTTCCAGCAGTTCCATAGCCCTCTTGTCCCAGGGGCTCCAGAACTGGATGCAGTACCCCAGGTAGGGTCTCAGCAGTGGACCAGAGGGGCAGGATCCCCTCCCTGGCCCTGCTGCCCACACTTGTCCTGCTGCAGCCCAGGCTCTGATTGCTCTCTGGGCTGCCAGAGCACACTGACAGCTCACATTGAGCTTCTCCCCCACCAGCACCCCAAGTCCCTCTCCTCAGGGCTGCTCTCCAGCCAGTCCCTGCCCAGCCTGGATTTGTGTTTGGGCTTTCCTCGACCCAGCTGCAGGACATTGCAAATCCCAGGGTTCTATGGAAATTGCAGGGATTTGGGTTGGTTTGTGAAATGTTCTGAGCTGTATTCATGTTACGTATGAGCCAGGGGCTTTAGCATCACCAACGACTGGCAGCTCAGCCCAGCAAAATCCAGCAGCCATAGCACTGTGTAGGAAAAGTGGAGAGCTCTTTCTGTCTGAAGGTAGACCATGTTTACATCCACAAGAGCTGGCCCTAAAATATTGGAGCTCTGTAGATGGACACTAGCATTGAGAACAGCAAGGCCAAGAGCTGTGCTGGAACAGCAGCAGTCATCTCCACAGGCTGCATGGTGCAGCTCACCTGCAGGCACTGCTCAGTCACAGCAGGCACCTGACTGGGCACAGTGGGTTCACAGGATGTCAGGGGCTGGGAGGGACCCAAAGAGCTCACCCAGTCCAAGCCCCCTGCCAGAGCAGGACCAGACAATCCAGCTCAGGGCACACAGAACACATCCAGACAGGCCTGGAAAGGCTCCAGAGAAGGAGACTCCACAGCCTCTCTGGGCAGCCTGTGCCAGGGCTCTGGGACCCTTACAGTCGAGAAGTTCCCCTTGAGTTGAGCTGGAACCTCCTGTGCTGCAGCTTCCATCCACTGCTCCTTGTCCTATCCCAGGCAGCAGTGAGCAGAGCCTGTTCCCCCCTCTCCTGACCCCCAGCCCTCACATAGTTATAAATATTTATCAAATCCCCTCTTAGTCTTCTCTTCTCCAGACTAAGCAGCCCCAGGTCCCTCAGCCTCTCCTCACCAGGCAGTGCTCAGTCCCCTCAGCATCCTTGCAGCCCTCTGCTGGACCTTCTCCAGCAGCTCCCTGTACCTCTGAAACTGGGGAGCCCAAAACTGAAGGCAGTTCTGCCTAGACTCCACTCTGGAAGCATTTCTGGGCTCTAGGAGGATGCAGCACAAGTTTACCAAACGAGAAACCATGAAGGATCCCTCTCGTGGGGCAGAGATCTCAAGACTCCATGGAATGGCTCTGTGACAGCCTCCTGCAGCCAGCTTTGCAGATAGGTCCCTGCTGTGGCTTCAGACAAGGAAGAGCTGTGCAGTGCTCACCCTGCTGAAGCAGAGATACTTCAATGACCAACTCCATCTAGGAATGTAGGTGCTGCAGTGCTCCATCTTCCTTTCCTGCCAGCTGGGAGAGATGGGCACAGCTTGTTTGAATCATAGAATCAAGCAGGTTGGAAGAGAGCTCCAATCTCACCCAGCCCTAGCCAAGCAACCAGACCATGGCACTAAGTGCCCCAGCCAGGCTTTGCTTCAACACCTCCAGGGATGGGCACTCCACCCCCTCCCTGGGCAGCCCATTCCAATGCCAATCACTCTTGCTGGGAAGAACTTCCTCCTAACATCCAGCCTAGACCTCCCGTGGCACAGCTTGAGGCTGTGTCCCCTCCTTCTGTTGCTGGGTGCCTGGCAGATCTTTGGTCACATTGGGTGATTCTGTGCTCCACAACCTCCCTGGAGATGTTCAAGGCCAGGCTGGATGAGTCCTTGAGTGACCTGTGCTAGTGGGAGGTGTCCCTGCCTATGGTTGGAACTAGATGAGCTTTGAGGTCCCTTCCAACTTTACCATTCTATGATTCTATGACTCTATGATTCCATATTGTGTATATCTCTGCTTGTACATTGTGCTGAGCTGTAAATAGAGCTTCAGTCCTTAACTACCAGCTGGCTGAGTCTAGTCTGGGGGATTTTATAAAGTGTGGAACTTTTGGGTTTGGGAACTCCCAAACCATCACAATTCCTCAGCTCCCACAGATCTCTGACAGGTAGATTGGTCCCACTGCAATGCAGCCTGACCCATCCAGGCAAGGTGCTCTTCAGAGGAAGGAGCTGCTCTAAGGATGCCTTCTGACCCTGAAAGGTTTGTAACAGAAACCTTTGGTAATTGTGCTACTCTTCAAAGAAGTGCTGTGGGACTCCACAATGGGGACAGCAAGGCACAAGAGTCGGCGGGTTTCAGAGATCGTTTTCCAGGGCTGGCAGCTGCTGGCCAGACATGGAATGAGCTGCTCTCCCCAAAGGAAGATGTCCTCCAGCTGCTGAATAAATGCTCCTTTTGTGCACACTTTCACAGCTGAGGTTTGAACCAAGAGCCTCCTGGTCTGCAGACAGCAGCTCCACAAAACCAGCCAAAATGTTTCTTGCTCTGGACTAGAGAGGCAGGGAGCCGAAGCCCTCCTCAGCTGGAAGTGCTCTTTGCCTATCTCACAACATCTCTTTCAATCATATAAAAATCTTTGAAGGAGATCATTTCCCTGCATAGCCACTCAGGCAAGGCATGTTTTTGGGAAGGAGCCAGCTTTGCTTGGTGGTCCTGGCTCTTGGCATCCACTGTGACTCAGTAGGGAAGAGGGAATAAATAAAATACTATTAAGAGGTACAACAATGTTACCAAATGGGATTTTGCCTCTCCCAATTAGAGTTGTTTTTCCTATCTCCATGTGTTGCATATTACAGAGCCCTTTTGTTGGTAAACATAGCCATAGCTCTCTGCAGGGGTGCCAGGGCCACTCACTAGCAGCTTGGAGCCTGAGATTGTGCATGCAGCCTGATATGCCATGTGAAGATGGCCTCGTTGCTGTCTCTGCTCTGCTGGGACACAGAGAGGCTCCCAGAGGCTGGAAGCTGCTGGCACTTGGCACAACGATTCTGCCACACACACCTCTGCCTGACAGAGAGGAGGAAGGTTGGGAATAGTCTTGGTCTAATGGCACATCTCTCTTACAAGGAGAGCCTGAGGGAGCTGGGGCTTGTTAGCTTGGAGAAGAGGAGCCTGGGGGGTGACCTCATTCCTGGTTATCAATGTGTGCAGGGTGAGTGCCAGGAGGCTGGAGCCAGGCTCTGCTGGGTGATACCCAACAACAGGACAAGAGGCAATGGGTGGAAGCTGAGGCAGAGGAAGTTTCATTTAAACATGAGGAGGATTTTTTTCCCCTCTGAGGGTGACAGAACCCTGGAACAGGCTGCCCAGGGGGGGTTGTGGAGTCTCCCTCTCTGGAGATGTTCAAACCCCACCTGGATGTGTTCCTGTGTGATCTGCTCTGGGTGCTTCTGCTCTGGCAGGGGGGTTGGACTGGGTGAGCTTTGGAGGTTCCTTCCAGCCCCTGACATTGTGTGATCTTTGTACCATTGTATGGTGAATCCATGGTAATAATAAAGCCACCAAAACTTTTCCATTGCTCCCTTCCACCTGAGAATATCTGCCTACAGCAGCAGTGCAGTCATGAGTCAGGCAATGTCACTGAGCTACGAAGAAGCAAAGTGGGTTTCTCCCAGCACTTAGACACAGGAGCTGGTGACAGAGCCTTACCAACTCCCAGCGCATCAGCAGAGCTCTGCCTGCTTCTGCTCGCAGCCCACGGCAGAGCCAATGGAGCTGCCTTCCTCTCTGGACCAAGTGGAGTTGTTATCCAGCATTTAGAGGCAGATTTAGAGGTTATAAACATGAGCACAGACAGCTCATGGGGCTTGGCCATTGCACAAGGATCTGCACCTGATGGCAACTGGCTGCTGTGTCCCAGCTCTGCAATCACCTGGGGCGCTGCTGGCAGACCAGGCAGTAAAATCCCAAACGCTGGTCCCCGGAGCTGTGTTTTAAGCACTGGCCTGGCAGTGCATTTAGTGCACAACTGTGCAACAAAGCTTGAGCAGGAAACCTAGAGAGTGAATTTTCTGGTGTAGGTACAGTATGGGCTTTGAAATAGGATCTGTTTCTGACTCCAGCTGCTGTTTTGTTAACCTTCCATGCCTGAGTAAAAGCTTCTGGGCACCAGGAAACTTCTTTGTCATCTCTCTTTCTTTCCCCATTAATTTCTCTGAATGTGTGTGATTCAGGGGTGATGTAAATCATCACTGCCACCTCACTCTATAGATCTGTTTCTCCAGCAGGCTCTCATGGTAACCAGCAATGCCTGTATCTAAAGAATGCACTGTACCACACCTACTCACTACAGCACCGCTGTGGAAGAGGGAGAGGGAAAGCAGAGGGAGAAGCAGACGAGAGAGAAGGAGATGGACCCTCGTGGCCTTTCTCAGAAGGAGGGAAAGGTCAGGTTTATTTCTGGGAGGACTGTGACCACCAGGTCAGCTGAAGGCAGTTTAGGGGATCCTTCTATAGAGTCTCCCCAGCCCCAGTTATGTTAAAGCTGCGTTGCCAGCTGGCCTCTGCAGCAGTCTATTCAGGGTTCAGCTCTAAGCAGTGATGTTTGGGAAAAGCACAATCTAAACCAGACAGATCTGTATGTGTTTAGGTTTTGCTTTCTTTCCACTTTTAAATATTAAAAATTGACTCCAGCTGCGGGGTAAAGTAACGCCCAGCCCATAAAGGCACTGACAAATAAATCACAATGCAATTTGCTCTGCATTTGCTGAGCTCTAAACACCAGCTCTAAAAAGGAATTTTCCATGATTACATCTTGGGAAGATATCTTCGCTACCAACAACTCGTTTGACTTTTGTGCTTCTTAAAAGTCATGGCATTCCAGCAGGGCCAGACCCTGCCCTTGCTCCTCTGGCACAAATCTCAGGAGTGACCTGAGCGCTCTGGAGCTGCTTAGGCCATATGCAAAGCTTCACTCCCCACCTAACACCAGAGCACAGCTATCCTGTGGCTTGGTGAGGCTAAATCGCTGCTCAGCTCTGCAGCCCCCTCCGCTGATCAGTTCTGCTCCAGTCCCCTTCTCTGCTCTCTCAAGTTCAGGCAGCTCTGCCCCAAAGTTAAAGCTTTTGCTGCTGCTGCTCGTGTCAAAAGCACCGAAGGGGCAGAAGGAGTCCCACTTCATCAGGGTGCAGCCCAAGGAGTGGGGTTTAGCTCCTGAATTCTGATCCAGCTCCCTCTGTCTCATTTTGTGACCTGCAGCAATTGCTGCTGCCTATCCTACATTCCTTCTTCCTCCTCCTCCCCCCCCTCAAAAAAAACCCCAAAACCCCAAAAACAACAAAAAAACCCTATTAAAAATACAAATAATATTAAAGTATTTTATATTTAATATAATAATATTTTAATATATTTTGTATTTTATTCAA
>WBNM01028483.1:68449-82329 GCA_013399055.1 Ramphastos sulfuratus | reverse complement strand
ATATATTTTGTATTTTATTCAAATTTATTTTTATTATTTATATTTGGAACAGGTTGCCCAGGGAGGTTGTGGCTGCTCCCTCCTTCCTCCCTAGGAGGAGGTTTTTTCCAGTGAGGGTGGTGAGACACTGGCACAGGTTGAGGGTGGTGAGACACTGGCACAGGTTGCCCAGGGAGGTTGTGGAGCACAGAATCACCCAACGTGATCAAAGATCACGTTGGGTGATTCTGTGCTCCACAACCTCCCTGGAAGTGTTCAGCACCAGGCTAGATGAGTCCTCGAGTGACCTGTACTAGTGGGAGGTGTCCCTGCCTATGGCAGGGGGTTGGAACTGGCTGAGCTTTGAGGTCCCTTCCAACCTTCCCATTCTATGATTCTATGATTTGAGAAAGGAAGAAGATGGAAATTCCATCCTAACAGCACCACACTGCTTATTGTTCAGGAAGCAGCCATTCACCCACAGGGTCCCCTTTACCCTCACACAATAACCTGGCCATAGCTCTGATGTGGATATCATCTTTAAAGAATTAGAAATTAACTTACAGTTGAAGAAGAAGAAACCCCTGGCTTGGACCCACCCCCGGAAATATCCTATTCCAATTATTTACAAAACCTTTTTCAAAAGCAATTTTCTGGCCATTGCCTGGCTCCTACCAAAAGCTGCACTGTAAACTTCTTTTTTATTATTATTATTATTATTGTTTTTCGGGGCGGGGCAGGCAGGGAGGAAAAATAATTCAAACCTAAATTCCTGACTAGTTATGCTCTGCATGGCATTTCACTGGCACTCACTCCAGATCTGCAGGCTGGGCTCCTCTTGAGATCAAGCCTGTGGGAAGCTTCTCCCCACAAGAGAGGGGATTTAAGGAGTTCCTGCTGCTCCCTGCCTCCAGCCAAGCTACTGCTGCCTCTGTGGCACTGGCTCAGTGTTTTGTGTAGTTCTGGTCTGAGGCTGATCAATGGAAAATGAAAAGGCTCTGCTCTTGTTTCTAACGGATCACTTCCCTGACCTAGGCAAAAGTTTTGTATCTTTCTGGTGGGGGAAATGAGGAAGAAACTTGCTGGCGGTGATGCTTGGAGCTTCCTGCACATCTGCCTGGTCACTGAAGGAGCCCAAACGTGCAAGCTGACTTTTAAAAGGCTTCACTGGGCCCACAAAAATCGATCAGATCCCTCTCAGCCTTTTCTTCTCCAGACCAAACAGCCCCAGGGCTCTCAGTCTTTCTTCACAGCAGAGGTGTTCAAATCCCCCAACCATCCTCGTAGCCTGTGTTGGACTCCCTCCAGCAGATCCCTGTCTCTCTTGAACTGGGGAGACCCAAACTGGACACAGTATTCCAGGTGTGGTCTCAGCAGGGAAGAGAGCAGAGGGGCAGGAGAACCTCCCTAGCCCTGCTGGCCACACTTTTCCTGATGCCCTCCAGGATGCCATTGGCTCTCTTGCCCACAAGGGCTCATTGCTGCCCCAAGTAGAACTTGCTGGGCTCTCTCCTTGGAGCTGCTTCCCAGCAGGACAACCCCTGGTCTGTGCTGGTGCCTGCTGTTATTCCTGCCCAGGTGCAGGACTCTGCACTTGTCCTTATTGACCCTCATGAGGTTCTCCTCCTCCACCCAGCTCTCAGCCTGTCCTGATCTGACTGGATGGCAGCACAGCCTGATGGGTGTCAGCCACCCCTTCAGTTTGGTGCCACCACTGAACTTGGCTGAGGGTCCACTCAACCCTCTCACCCAGGTGGTTGATGAAGATATTGATCAAAGCTGGAGCCAGTACTGATCCCTGGGGAGCAGCACTGGCCACAGGCTTCCAGCTGGGCTCTGCGCCGCTGCTCACCGCTCTCTGACCTCTGTTGCTGAGCCAGTTACCAACCCACCTCAGGGACCAGTAACTCAGCAGTCTGGCCTGGCTGCAACTGCTGTGGGAGGGAAATGTAGTTGAAAAAGGTACTCAAAGAGGTAGTTCAGAGGAATCTGCTGGTGCAGGAGGAGCTGCACCCACAAAGCTTTGTAGAGTCAGTCCTGGCCTTGGTGCTGTTCCCTATTTTTCATGAATGAGTGCTGGAAGAGCAAACATGCTGGTGAAATTCACACATGACACCACAGCAGCAGGCTCTCTGGGGGCCAGGGGAAGAATTTCAAATGATCTTGATAACTGTTAAGACATGGTCTGAAAGCAATTAGGCGAAATTCAATAAAGGCAAGTACAAAGTTGTAGTCTCAGAAAAAGGGGAAAACCTATCACATAAAGACAAAATAAGTGCAGGAATGTCTCCTTCTAAAAATAAGGCAACTTCTGAAGCAGTCCAGTTTTCAGGGATGCTGAGGGCAATGCAAGTGTCACTCCTCTGGGACTGCAGCCTAAACGTGAGAGATCACCAAAAGTTCTCACATTTCCACTTCCCAAAAGATGGGGAAGGGGCAAGAGCCTGGCTTGGCTCTTCTCCACTGCCAGGGCTCTTCCTTACTGCACTACTGCTATAAGTCAAGGTGTCTTTGGAAACCCAAGGAGGAAAGAATGAGGGAAAATATAGACCTCTTTTCTTTTTTATTCTCTTCATAAGTATCAGTCCATCGATATCAATATCCAGAGCCTCTCTGTTTTCCTGGCTGATAATATCCTGCCTTGCCACGTGGAGTTAAATCAAAGCAGGCTGTTAGTGAGGAGCTAGCAGGAAATGAAAGAATGTATAGCCCTGAGTAAGTACAAATGTGCGAGGTCCCACCCCGGAGCATACAGAGTCCCCGAGGGAGCAGGACAGCGGAGGGGTGGGACGGTGCCTCCCACGGCTCTGCCTGCCTGCAGGCTTTATGCCCGGAGGGAGACTCTGTTCCCTGATGTGGAGGCAGCATGGCCACCAGAAACCCTGCTCGAACAGCAGCTCTGTCACAGGTTGTTCTGCTCTGATCCCAGCACGGGGTCAAAGGAGAGCACGGCTGCAGGAGGATGCTAGGGTGGAACGCAATGTGGGCAAGGAGCATCTGCAGAGAGCCGCTGCAGGACAGGCGCCCGCCTGAGGAGGGCAAGGGGCAGAGCTGGCGCTCACACCTGCCTTTGCTGCTCTGCAGCCCCCGGGCTTCGTTTTAATGCCGGTGATGGTCTGGAGGCGCTCGGAACCGTTTCCAGTGGCAGAGGTTGCACAGCCTTCCCTCCCCGGAGCGCTGCGGAGGCTTTGCGGCTCAGCGCGGGGCTGGCTCTCCAGAGGCTGACACCGGAGGCTGACTCCAGAGGCTGACACCAGAGGCTGACTCCAGAGGCTGACACCAGAGGCTTTCCCCCGAGTAGCCTTGCTCTGCTCTCCGGGGGCATGGGGGATCCCTGCCTCCCGCACGCTGGGCGCTGAGGCTCTGCGTTTGCGGTGGTTTAAAGCAAAAGGCTCTCTGGTGGGTGCCAAGGGCACAGGCGCTGCAGAGGCCGTGGCAGGGAGGTGTGGGGGCAGACCTGCTGAAGCCTATGCAGGAGGAGAGGAAGGGAGAGACGGTGCAGGGCTGCAAGAACGGAGCCGGTGGCAAATGTTCTCCCTCTTAGTGAACGAGTAAGCAGCAAAAGAGATTAAAGCAAAAGTCTGTGTTTCACCCCCGAGCCAGCTCTTGCTGCCTTCAGCCTGCCTGCTGCCCCTGGCACCACAGCCTCCAGCACCATGCAGTTTTAATCATAGAATCGCAGAATGGTCTGGGTTGGAAGGCACCTCCAAAGCTCAGCCAGTCCAACCCCCTGCAGTCAGCAGGGACATCAACTAGATCAGGTTGCCCAGAGCCCTGCTGACCCTCACCTTCAGTATCTCCAGGGATGGGGCCACAACCACCTCCCCGGGCAACCTGGTGATGTCTCTGCAGGCACCCAGACAGTTTCGGAGGAGATCAGGAGTTTTACAGGGGACATGTGGATTGCTACTGTCTCCTTTGTAAGCTTTAATAGATTGGTGGCATTCAAGATGAATGCTCCCCTGAGAGCCACTGGGCAAGTCACACTCACTCTCCCAGGGTAACGACTGATTAAAATACATCAAAAGCCCCAGCAATCGCAGCACTAAAGCCAACTACCCTGCAACAAACGGCACACTTTGCTCCTTCTCGTTGTGCTGTAATGGCAAAGCAGAGTCAGTATTTTGCCTCTCGTTAGCTTCCCTGGGTTGCATTCTCAGTCCTGTGAAGGCTGTCGGCTGCCACCCAAGGAGGAGCAGGTTTGTGGCAACAGAACTTGCTGATACAAATGGATTGTGGCTGTGTGGTGAGCAGTCATGGTGCCAAAGCAGGGTCTGCCGTCTGGGAAGGGACACTCTTTGCAGAGGTGTTTGAATGCAATTCAGGCACTCAGGGCTTTGCAGCTGGGTGGGTTTCGCTCAGCGTTGTTTACTTTCTCTCCCACTGACACCAGCTGAAGCAGATCATGGCCATCCTCTGCGAAGTATCAACAAGCCTTTGCAGAGGGGAACATCACCTGTGGCTCCCACTTCTGCTGCCAGCCTCCCGTGGTCCTGCACAGCAGCGTGGTAGGTAATGGGGGCACACAGTTGGGCTTTCCCCTCTGCCACTGAACGTGGCAGGGGTGGGGCTGAGGGCACTGAGCAAGGACTGCAGGGCTTTAGCAATGCTTGCAGCCTGGCAAACACACACTGTGGGTTCATACAACACACAGAGGGAATGCTTGCAGCTGTGGGTAGGACAGCACTACAAAGCAAACACCAGCCTGTCCGTGTCCAGGTTTTCTGGGTTTCCACACAGAAGCACAAATATACTGCTCCTAGAAGCTATAAAATGTGAGAAATTCAAGTGTAGGAGTCAGGCAGAGCCTCCCAAATGCTGCAGGATTCCCTGCATTTTCCAGCTGAAATCACAGCTGTGATGGAGGACCATGCTGGCCCTGGGGATGCAGCACTTGATGCTGTTGTGCCTTTGCTTGCCAGCTCTGAAAGAAAAAGGAAGATGAATTAATCTCTTTTGAGCTGAGGCTGTGTTCAGTGTCCACCTTAGTCCTGCACATGTTTGTTGCTGCAGCACTCTGCCATTGCTCTGGCAGAAAATGCTGCCTTCCTCTCAGCTGGGGAAGAGACAAACACTCTTAAACCAGGCTCTTAGCTCCAGATTCTCTGGCTTCTAGAGAGCAAGAATGTGCAGCAGCTTCTGCTTTACTCAGGTGCAAATCAGTCGAAGTCAATGGAGCTCTATGTAAGGAAAAATGTCCCAAGTGAGAGCAAATAGATCAAATAGTCCTCTGGTCTCCCTGCTGATGGTCCTGGCACTATGTCAACTGCAAACTGTCATTATCATTATTATTGTTACCGTAATATTTTTTTTTCTTCCTACAAAGCTCATCCAGGTACATTGAAGCCATTTTTCAATGTTCCTTCTGTGCTCTCCTTGTCTTTGCTGCTCTGTCCTTTTCCACACCACCCTGAGAGAACTGTTAAGTGTAAATATGAACTGTAGGTGAGGCAGAGACTTTGTGGGTTTGAAGCATCTGCTTTTGCACCAGTCAGACAGAAAGCTGGGAGGTCCTCAGTGTTGTGGTGTATACCTCAGAAACCATAGAATCAGAATGAGTCAGGTTGGAAGAGAGCTCCAAGCTCACCCAGCCCAACCTAGCACCCAGCCCTAGCCAAGCAACCAGACCATGGCACTAAGTGCCCCAGCCAGGCTTGTCTTGAACACCTCCAGGGATGGGCACTCCACCACCTCCCTGGGCAGCCCATTCCAATGCCAATCACTCTCTCTGCCAACAACTTCCTCCTAACATCCAGCCTAGACCTCCCCTGGCACAGCTTGAGGCTGTTGCTGGTTACCTGGGAGAAGAGCACCTCAGAGCTGTGAGACTCTCTAAGTGCCTGCACTCCCTGGGGAGTGTTGCTGCTGAGATCCCTGCTCCCTCTTGCTCTGCTCCTCCCTGGAGGTACCTGCTGCAACTTCCCACTCCTGAGTGTGGACAGATGTGCTGTTCAGGATCCAGCTGTGTTGATAGCAAAGGTGACTCTGGCAGATGTCCATCTTCGTGCTCTCCTATGAGGACAAGCTACAAGAGTTGGGGCTCTGCAGCCTGGAGAAGGCTTCCAGGAGACCTTAGAGTAGCCTTCCAGGATCTGAAGTGGGCTACAGGAAGGCTGGGGAGGGACTATTGACAAGGGCTTGTAATGCCAGGACAAGGGGAATGGGTTTGAAGTGGCAGAGGGGAGATTGAAAGTGGATGTTAGGAGGAAGTTGTTTGCAGTGAGGGTGGTGAGACACTGGCACAGGTTGCCCAGGGAGGTTGTGGAGCACAGAAGCACCCAATGGGATCTTTGATCATGTTGGGTGATTCTGTGCTCCACAACCCCCCTGGAAGTGTTCAGCACCAGGCTGGATGAATCCTTGAGTGACCTGTTCTAGTGGGAGGTGTCCCTGCCTATGGCATCTTTGGATGCCTCTGCAGTGCCAGCAGCTGAGCCCAGCATGAATGTTGTTTGCTGGCTTTGCAGCTGGGGAGGGACACCAGTGGGATAGTTCCCACATCACGTTAGAACCATAGAAGCATAGAATGGTAAGGTTGGAAGGGACCTCAAGGATCATCCAGTTCCAACCCCCTGCCATAGGGGGCTCCCATCTGAGCTCCTTGGGCAGCAGGTGACTCAGCAGAGCTGAGCCCCAGCCCTCAGCAGTGTTCCAGTGGCATGAGGCAGGCAAGATGTGTAGTTTTGTGCTTTTCCTGGCTTGGCTTGGCTTGGGTTTGCTTTGCTTTGCTTTTTTTATTGTGGTGAGGTTTTTTTGTCCATGTGGGTTCTTTTTCATGTTCTAGTTTGGGCAACCAGATCATACTATTTTTTAATTATTATTTTGTTAGAGCCTCAAAATAAGCAACATCTCCTTTCTTCTCCCTAGTAACTTTGGCAGGCTGCAGCCAAGATCAGAACAGAAAAGTGTCACTTAACAGGCTCTGTGTGCTGAGTTCTGTGGCTGCTTTTAGACAAGGGTAAATGTGGCAAAACATTGTCCAGGCTTTGTGTCTCCCCTGCTTAGAATTCACCTGCTGAAAAAAACCCTGAGGGTTCATTGGCTCCTTGCCACTAGGCAGCTATGAGGAAAGCAAAAGTAGTACCTGCAAGAGCTGCTAATTTAAAATGTAAATTAAATGCTTTAATGACATAGAAGAACAGGTTAGATGCCAAAGGATAATTGGTTGTGTTTCAGATTAGGTTAATGGCACCCAGGTCATGCTAAAGTATTCAGTTCTCTGCTTGTAGCTCTTCACCCTGTGGTGCACACTCTGCACACTCTGCATGGCTCTGCACAGTGCCTTGGTGAGGGGTGGGGACCCCAGAGCTGCCCCAGCAGCAGCTGTGTGCTGGCTGCAGCCAGAGCAGTGTGGGCAGCAGGGCAGGAGAGGGGATTGTGCCCCTTGGCTCTGCTCTGCTCAGCTCAGTCCTCACCTCCAGTCCTGCCTCCAGCTCTGCTCTCCCCAGCAGGAGGACACAGAGCTGCTGGAGTGAGACCAGAGGAGGCCACAAAGATGCTGCAAGGGCTGGAGCAGCTCTGCTATGAGCACAGGCTGAGGGAGCTGGGGGGGTGCAGCCTGCAGAGGAGAAGGCTCCAGGGACACCTCAGAGTTGCTGCCAGTGCCTGAAGGGAGCCTGCAGGAAGGCTGCAGAGAGACTGTTCCTGAGGGTGTCTGAGCCAGGCCAAGGGGGAATGGTTTGGAGCTGAGGCAGAGCAGGGTTAGAGTGGAGCTGAGGAAGAAGTTGTTGAGTGTGAGGGTGGTGAGAGTCTGGCACAGGCTGCCCAGGGAGGCTGTGGCTGCCTCCTTGCCAGGGGTGTTGTGGCCTCAAGCTGAGGCTGGAGAGGTTTAGATTGCACATTAGGAAGAAGTTTTTCACAGAGAGAGTGGTCAGGAACTGGAATGAGCTGCTCAGGGAGGTGGTGGAGTCACCAGCCTGGCTGTGTTTAAGGGTGGTTGGGATGTGGTGCTTGGGGATATAGTTTAAGATGAGTCTTGTAGAGTAGGGTTCTAGGTGGGACTTGATGACCCTGAGGGTCTGTGCCAACCTGTGTGTTTTTCTGATTCTGTGTTCAAGGCCAGGATGAGTCCTTGAGCAGCTGAGTCTGGCTGAGAGGTGTCCCTGCCCATGGCAGGAGGCTGGAGGAGATGAGCTCTGAGGTCCCTTCCAAGCTGAGCCATTCTGGGATTCTGTGCTGACTTCTGACACCAGATTCTTAACACAGCTCAGTGTTCCTTTTGCATACCAGAGTGTGCACATCCAGACAAGGTAAATGTAAGCGGAGGAAGCTCCCTGCTCTCCACGTGGCTTAGGACAGCTTCTAGGAGGATCTGTCCCATGATCTTCTTGGGCACAGTGGTGAGTCTGACAGGTAGAGAGTTCCCAGGGTCCTTCTTCCTACTCTCTTTGTAAGAGGTAGAAAGTCACTGAGGACTTCACTTGGCTGCCTTGACCTTTCAGGTGTCATGGAGAGTGCTCTGGGAGCTACACCAGTGGGTTCCCTCAGCTGCAGAGCACAGACTGACTTCAGAACCTCCCATGGCTGGTTGCAGTGCCTCAAAGGGAAAGGATTTTCAATATGAAGTCAACCTCCAAAGCAAGGCCCCCACAGAGCATCACCAAATGGACTACCCAAAATGAAAGCCTCTGACATCTCAAGTCACCAGAAAGCCTTTGTCTGTCATTTCTCTCCAGTGGATGCACAGGAAGCACAAACTGTGAGTAAGAATTCAAGCCTCTTAGGGATACAGTTCTTGAGCCATCCCTAGAGGAGGTTTCTCCTTGGTTAATTTTAAAAGACCTCCCTTTCAATCCCTCTGTGGGGTTTGTTTTTCCCCCCTGGTGGTTAGCATCACACAATTTTACTGAGAAGCAGCTGAGAACGAAGCCCCTCACGGGTACTGCTGCGTTTGCAAAGGGAGGAATGCCTCTGGCAGTTCAGCAGCACCAGCAGGGGCTGGAAGGCAGGCAGCAGCAGGAGCCTGCTCGCTGTGCTCGGGGAATGCTAAATGACCTCTGGCTGCAGACGAGGAACTGCTGCAGGCACCTCGGAGCACTGAGTCCAACTGCACAGCGCAAAGGGATTGGGGAGCTGGGGCTGGCTAGTGTGAGGAAGAGGAGGCTGAGGGCACACCTCAGCTACCTGAAGGGACATTGTAAAGAGGCTGCTGCTGGGCTCTGCTCACAGGGAACTGGAGACAGAACAAGGGGGAATGGCCCCAAGCTGAGGCTGGGGAGGTTTAGATTGGACATTAGGAAAAAGTTTTTTATGGGAAGAGTGGTCAGGGCCTGGAATGAGCTGCTCAGGGAGGTGGTGGAGTCCCCCAGCCTGGCTGTGTTTAAGGGTGGTTTGGATGTGGTGCTTGGGGCTATGGTTTAAGGTGAATCTTGTAGAGCAGGGTTCTAGGCTGGACTTGGTGATCCTGAGGGGCTGTGCCAGCCTGGGCGTGTCTGTGAGTCTGTGAGAAGCTGCTCTTGATCTCCAGGTGAATCACAGAATCAGCCAGGTTGGCAGAGAGCTCCAAGCTCACCCAGCCCAACCTAGCACCCNATATATATATATATATATATTTTTTTTTTAATGTGGTTTTAGATTCTGTCCACATTTTCACAAGCAGCAAACTCAGGAGCTGTACAGCTTAAATAAATGCAGTTTCAGAAGTCCACCACAAGCTTGGTGACNTGTGCTGGCATTGGGCATCACCCAGCAGAGCCTGGCTGCAGCCTCCTGTAAAGCACTCAGCTTTACATCTTTCCAGGTCCCCTCCAGCCCCTGACATTCTGTGATGCTGTGAAATTCACATCCAGTGATGAAAATTTCTCACTGCTATGACAGCTAATGAGAGGAAGTTCACATTCAGTGGTCTGTAAGACAGAAACAGCTGAAGGTTATTTTAGACCACTGTGACCTGAGTGTCTGTGTAGCACCACAAAGCCAATGGCAGTCAAAGTGCAGCCCCTGCAGCACAGCAGGCAGCCTCCCCAGCAGCCTGCAGCAGAAGCCCAAAGCCCTTTTCCAAATTGGGAAGGGCTGTGGCATTGGCACAGGGTCTGCCTGTCTGTTGGGATTTCCTTTTCTCCCAAGGCAACCCTGCAATACTTTTAGCAAGCAATTGCATCATTTATATATATATATATATATATTTTTTTTTTTTTTTTTTAATGTGGTTTTAGATTCTGTCCACATTTTCACAAGCAGCAAACTCAGGAGCTGTACAGCTTAAATAAATGCAGTTTCAGAAGTCCACCACAAGCTTGGTGACATCAAAGTGAGGCTCAAGAGGGCTCTGGGCAACCTGATGCAGTCGAGGATGCCCCAGCTTATTGCAGAGGGGCTTGGACTAGATGGCATTTGGAGGTCCTTTCCAACCCAGACCATTCTGCAATCTCTACTTTGTCATTTCCATGTCCCAAGGTAGAGGGGAGAGGAGAGGATGTGCACCTGCAAGAGGTTCATTCTGAAGGGTCACACAAACAGAGAATGGAGGGAAGGATGGGCCAAGACTCTACAGACAGGGCAGGCACAGCTTGCATCCCATGGAGCAAGGTAAGGGAAACCTCTTACATACTTCCAGATCTAAAGTACTCTTTCTCAAAGACAATCCAAATCCACTTTTAGACTAAAGGGGGAAAATAAAACCTCCTCAAGATGCCAAAGACCTAAAATCCCCTCTCTGGCTTACAGCTCCTCTCTGTACCTCAGTTCTTTATAAAGCCAACAGCCACACATTTCAGTGGCACACGTCCTGAGCCAGCAAACTGGTGGCTACAAACCTAACCTGTGTAGCCCTGGTGATAATGGCTGAGAGCAGCCCTGGGGGTCTGGGGTGAGGAAAAGCTCAAGATGAGGCTGCAGTGTGAGTGCAGCCCAGACAGCAACTGTGTGCTGGGCTGCAGCAAGAGCAGTGTGGGCAGCAGGGCAAGGGAGGGGATTGTGCCCCTTTGCTCTGCTCTCCTCAGACCCCAGCTGCAGTCCTGTGTGCAGTTCTGGAGCCCCCAGCACAGGAAGGACATGGAAGTGTTGGAGCCAGTGCAGAGGAGGCCACCAAGATGCTGAGAGGGCTGCAGCAGCTCTGCTGTGAGGACAGGCTGAGAGAGTTGGGGCTCTGCAGCCTGGAGAAGAGAAGGCTTCCAGGAGAGCTTGGAGTGGCCTTGCAGGATCTGAAGGGGTCTACAGGAAGGCTGGGGAGGGACTATTGACAAGGTCTTGCAATGCCAGGACAAGGGGCAATGGGTTTGAAGTGGCAGAGGGGAGATTGAAAGTGGATGTTAGGAGGAAGTTGTTTGCAGTGAGGGTGGTGAGACACTGGCACAGGTTGCCCAGGGAGGTTGTGGCTGCTCCCTCCCTGGAGGTGTTCAAGGCCAGGTTGGAGGAGGCCTTGAGTGAGCTGTGCTAGTGGGAGGTGTCCCTGCCTATGGCAGGGGGTTGGAACTGGCTGAGCTTTGAGGTCCCTTCCAGCCTTCCCATTCTCTGATTCTATAACTGAAGGGGTCTGTGCACACTCTAAGCCATGCTCCTGGGAGCAGCAGCAGCAGCACCAAGTGCTGCGTTTCATTCACACAGCCCCCAGCAGGCTGCTGCTTGAAACTCTGCTAACAGCTGAGCAATTCCTGTTTGCACCATGGGCTGCAAATATGCTCCTGGCATTTGATCACTGACTTTTAGGAGAGACACACAAACCCTGCTCTGCTCAGGGAGGCATATTACAGGGATAAGGAAAGCCTTGCTCCAGCTTTGGGCTGGCTCCATTTATCCCACATGTGCAGAGACTTGATGAGGAATTGGAGGATCTGCAGCAAGCAAACTGAAAGCTCTGCACACATAAGCCACTCTTGATTGAAATCCTGTAAATCTTTTCCTTCTCTAATACATTTCCTTGTCTGATGTAGCTTGATTTCAATTTATGCTGCTCTTCCCCCCCCCCCCCTTTTTTTTCCCCTTTCCATCATGTTCAAAAGTATTACAGGCAGCCTGTGCACTCTATTGCAAAAGGCTTTCTAATAATAAGAAAGGTATTTTCAGAAGGCAGATCAGTTCCTCATGTCTGAGTTGAAAAGGGACACTGTCCAAGGTAAAAAAAAAAAAAAAAAATCTAATAATCTTAAAATTAGTAAAATATGGTTTAAAAAAAAAATAATAATACATCTGGGCAGGAATGTTCTGCAGGCTCTGAATGAGGAAGCAAAATCCTGGCAAGAAAGGGAATACTTTCCCCAAAGGAAGTTGAAGCCTGTGGAGCATCCCAAGGGAGGCACATTCTACAGGAATTGGTTTTAAGAGCTGATATAGAGATTGAAGTAAAACTGTCCCTGTCCAGAAAACCCCCGAGTCACAGGCTAAAGAAGTATTCTCTCCGTTAATGAAGTTAGCTGCTGCCTCACTGACGTCCCCGAAGTCCGTCGTTTGCCTGCAGGAAATGTGCTGCCTCCAGGACACAGCACTGCAAGGTCCTGCTTGCTGACACCCTCAGGGCGCTGCTCGGCACAGCAAACGCCTGCGCTGCTGCAGCAAATGCTGCAGGCATCTCTAGTGCCTCTCTCAGGAAACATCTGCCTCAGCACACCTCACTGGAGGTCTTCTCCCCAAAGAAATCTGTCACTGTGTTCTTGTATTATTTAGGAACAGGTTCTGCACCACAGTCACAGAATCAAGCAGGTTGGCAGAGAGCTCCAAGCTCACCCAGCCCAACCTAGCACCCAGCCCTAGCCAAGCAACCAGNCCTGCTGACTGCAGAGGGGGCTGGCATAGATGAGCTTTGGAGGTCCCCACCCAAACCATTCTGTGACTCTATGGTTCTCTCTACCATTGTGATGTGTGGGCAGCAGGTTGAGGGAGCTTCTTCTCCCCCTCTACTCTGCCCTGCTGAGGCCACATCTGGAGTCTTGTGTCCAGTTCTGGGCTCCACAGTTCATGAGAGATGAGGAACTACAGAAGAGAGTCTCAGAGAGGGCCATGAAGATGATGAGCAGCCTGGAGCACCTCTCTTACAAGGAGAGGCTGAAAGAGCTGTGGCTCCTTAGCCTGGAGAAGGCTGAGAGGGGATCTTCTGAAAGGAGGCTGTAATAAGCTGGGTGTTGGGCCCTTCCCCAGAGTAGATAGCAAAAGGAGAGAAGAAAATGGTTTTGAGTTGTATCAGGTGAGGCTCACGCTGGAGATTAGGAACAATTTCCTAACTGAAGGAGTCAGGCACTGGCACAGGCTGTCCAGGGAAGTGGTGGGAGCACCATCTCTGGAGGTGTTCAAAAGCCATGGAAACAGGGCACTTTGGGACATGGCTTGCTGGGCATGGTGGTGTTGGCCTGGGTGATCTTAGAGGTCTTTTCCAACCTTTATGGTGTCCAAATAACCCCCAAATTCCTTTCCTGTCTCTGAAAATTGGTGTAGAGTTAGTTTGCCTGGATGGCTGCAGCAGGGTGAAAGCAGCATTTCTGAAACACTGCAGTGAGTATTGCTGGGAAGAAGGTTGGGCTTTGAGCTCTGGTGTCTGTAAAAGCAAGGTTAGCATCAGGATCTCTTTTCTGTTGTTAGAAGGCAAAGTGGTCCCTGTATGCAAACAGAACTTCTGAAAGAAAGCTCTCGAAGCTTAATCGAAACAGCAGAGATGAGAAGCTTTTGTCCTTTGTAACGTGGGCAAAGCTTGCCTCCAGCTCTTCAAACCTCTTAACAAGCACTACCCTGTGTGTACAAGCTTTATGATACCATTTGCCTGCTTATTAAACCTCTCTGTGCTCTCCCCCTGCTCCGAGCACACTCACAGGGGCAGACATGTGGGATGCTCATGGTAGCAATTTAGTTCTGAGAGGGAAGAAGGCAGTGTGCTCTCACTCCGGTTCCCCTCAGCTTATTTGAGTTTTTATGTTTAATATCGCAGGGATTTTATGGATTTACCAAAATACCATAATTTTTATTTCTAAATCACT
>WBNM01028483.1:57009-68417 GCA_013399055.1 Ramphastos sulfuratus | reverse complement strand
CCTTCTTCTTCTTCCCCCCAGACAGATCCAGTCCAGATCAGACCTTATCGTCCTCTGCTCCGGTTCACTGCCTCCATATGTAAGTGTGTGCTGTCGAGGCTGTAATGCAGAAAGTATCTGGCTGCAGGGCTGGTTTGGCTGTGGGTTTGGAGCACAGGTTTTATAATGTGCAGTTTCCTTCCTCTGAGGTAAATGGGCTAGGCAGAGGGAGGAGGTTTCCCAGGCACAGGTCAGCTCTTCAAAGGCACATTGGCACCCAATGCCTGCGCAAGGATACGCCGCTGATGTGAAGCGAGCTGCCTGCCTTAGCCCCTGCAAAGCAGGGGGGGTCCCCAAACCGTAGGTGAAACCAGGTTAAACAGGCACTCTCAGGGCTGCTTGTTCCCTGGCTTCACTGCCAGGCCACTAACAGAAAGCACAGGCAGGCTGTGCCCCTCTTCGGGTGATCCTCAAGGGTGTGTGCAGAGAGCCAGGCTCAGACTGCTGCAGGGTGTGTGTGGATGAGACTGAAAGACTTCTTATGGTTCCCAGCACAAGGACACAGAGCTGCTGGGCTGAGGCCAGAGGAGGCCACAAAGGTGATCCAAGGGCTGGAGCAGCTCTGCTGTGAGGACAGGCTGAAGGAGCTGGGGGTGTGCAGCCTGCAGAGGAGCCTGGGGGGAACCTTATGGCTGCCTTCCAGTACCTGAAGAGATCCTACAGGAAGGCTGCAGAGGGACTTTTCAGAAGGGTCTAGCAATAGCAGAAGGGGGAATGGTTTTTTGCTGAGGGAGAGTAGGTTTAGGCTGGGTCTTAGGATGAAGTTCTTCAGCACGAGGATGGTGAGGCTTAGGAACAGGCTACTCAGGGGGGTTGTGGCTGCCTCCTCCTTGGGGCTGTCAAACCCAGGTTGGATGAAGCCTCAATCAGCCAAATCTAGTGGAGAATTCTCCCTGTCCATGGCAGGGAGGTTAGAGTAGATGATCTCTGAGGTCACATCCTATGGCTTTTTTTGCCCTTGCTTGGGTTCCTGTGCTGTTCCTGCATGCACAGGTGCAGTGAGCTGGCTGCACAGCTGGCTCTGCTCCTGGCCTGGATGCTTCTGGGAGGCACCAGCCTGGCTGACAGCAGCAAAGCAGCTGAACATCACATAGGAAATGGCATTGAGAGTGTCCAGAAGATTTCTGTGTCTTCTGTATAAATGTGCAACCTCAAAAACTGCCTCAAAGCACCAGATCTGCTGTGTTGGAGCATGGTGACCACAGCAGGTGCCTCCAGCAGGATGTATCTGCTGCAGTCCAGTAGCCTGCCAAGTCCAGAGAGGTGCCAGTGCACTTGGAGCTATTGTACTGGACATGCAACCAGAACTGCTCTACCCTCAGAAGGTCAGCCAAGCACAACACAGTCCTGAGAAGGGAATCAAATCTGCAAGAGAGAAGAAGAGGCCAGTTCTGGAGCCATTATTACAAGAGGGCTATGGAAGTGCTGGAAGGTGTCCAGAGAAAGGCCACGAGGATGAGCAGAGGGCTGGAGCTGCTCTGCTGTGAGCAGAGACTGAGGCAGCTGGGGCTGTGCAGTCTGGAGAGGAGAAGGCTCCCAGGTGACCTTATTGTAGCCTTGCAGTATCTGAAGGGGGCTCCAAGAAAGCTGGGGAGGGACTTTTTAGGCTGTCAGGCAGTGATAGGACTGGGGGGAATGGAACCAAGCTAGAAATGGGGAGAGTCAGCCTGGATGTTAGGAAGTTGTTGAGCATGAGGGTGGTGAGAGCCTGGCAGGGGTTGCCCAGGGAGGTGGTGGAAGCCTCATCCCTGGAGGTGTTTAAGGCCAGGCTGGATGAGGCTGTGGCCAGCCTGATCTAGTGTGAGGTGTCCCTGCCCATGGCAGGGGGGTTGGGACTGGCTGATCCTTGTGGTCCCTTCCAGCCCTGGCTGATTCTATGATGTAAACCTCATCTGTGTGGCATTTGGGCTCAAAGGAACATGGCCTTACTCATCTGTCCCATGAGCTTATTTGGACTTGTGCTTTCTGATAGACTCCTCTGCTCTCTGACCTCTTGGGATCTGTGTGGACAGTGGCATCCATTGTTTCAGCCCTCTGTATGTTCATTAAGCTTTGAAGGGGCTCATCAGGCCATGCCTACAGTACAAAGCCTTTTGGCTCTTGCTCTTTTTAAAGATGCCTAGAACTGGAGGAAGAGTTTATAAATGTTTATCAATATCTGAGGGCTGAGGGTCAGGAGGGGGGGGACAGGCTCTGCTCACTTGCTCCCTGGGATAGGACAAGGAGCAGTGGATGGAAGCTGCAGCACAGGAGGTGCCAGCTCAACACAAGGGGAACTTCTTGCCTGGAAGGGTCCCAGAGCCCTGGCACAGGCTGCCCAGAGAGGCTGTGGAGTCTCCTTCTCTGGAGCCTTTCCAGGCCTGTCTGGATGTGTTCTGTGTGCCCTGAGCTGGATTGTCTGGTCCTGCTCTGGCAGGGGGATTGGACTGGATGAGCTCTTTGAGTCCCTCCCAGCCCCTGACACCCTGTGAGCCTGTGCCAACATACAATGTGTGTGCATACAACATTTACATCACCAAACCACCTCCCTCAGGATGCAGACAGAGTAGGTTTGGGGTTGTACTACAGACTCCACCATAGGACAGGTAATAAAAGGCAGGGGGAAAAGCCTGGCTGAAGGTTCCCAAAGGTTTGCCCTTACTTACAGAGCTGTCCCTGATTTCAGTAGGGGAAAAGAGAGCCCTCAATACACACAGATTATAGTCAAAACTTGTTTTAGCAGGTGTTAAAGTGTGTGATCCAAAGGACATTTTTTGGCCTTCTGGCAGTTACCAGAGTGGGAAAGAGTATGTCAGGAAAAAATAAATCACAATTTTCCTGCTACTCAGATGTTTTCCCCTTAAATCACCACCAACTGCTCTCTGTGCTCATCTCCTTGGTGAGTGCTCATGTTCCTGCAGCTGAGCAGATCCTGTTGCAGGGTTTGGGCTCAAGATGTTTCCTTGCTACGTATGTGAAAAGCAGGTCCCTGGGTCCTCAGCAAGCTCTCCCTCCCTCACCCTGGATTCGAGGGAGATGCAGGTCGTTGGAACTGTGCTGGCAAACCCCAGGGAGCTGTAGATTGAGGACAGGGCTGCCCTGGACCTCTCAGAGGACCGTAGACAGGGAGAAGCGGTGAAGGAGAGGCAGATGTGCGCTCCCTAAGGCTGGAAGAATTGAGCAGATATCCAACCACAACCTCACAGGCAATTCCTTCCAGCTAATCCCTGTCGTAATTCTTCCCACAGCAAAGCTGATCTGGAAGAGGCAGAAGGCAGCTCCTCAGAGCTCCTAGGCGCTCGCTGTTAATCACAGAGCGTCTGCTGACATCTGGTGGCATTGGGCAACCACCAGATCTTTGGTAACTAACTTCTGGCTTTAAGGAGCCTGCTTTCCCGCAGTGCCTCAGCCGGGGCAGGCACAGATCCTCCGCAGCCCGCTTCAGCCTGGGGCTTGGTCCCACGCACACGCACGGGACTGGCACGGCCACGGATGGCTTGTGAGGCACTCACACGGGCACTGTCCTCCAGATGTGGAAAGGACCCGCAGCCAAGAGACCTGGCTGCGCTCAAACCCAGGCACTGCAGCACAAAGAGGAGCGGATGGCATCTTCCCATCCCCCGTTCCGAACGCCGGGAATCGCCGCGCTAGAAAGGGATGATGCAGAGGTACCACCGGGCTGAGCAGGCACACAGCCCCTGCCAGGCCTTTGGTGGTCACGATTCTCCTGTAATTTATCGTATCTTTAGTTTAAATTGGAGAAAAAGAAGGCAAGCAGCATGTACTGGCAGCCAGTCAGGGCTACCAACCCCCTGTGCCGTGGCGAGTGGGAATAAGTAGCAGGGACCCAGCCACAGTGGTTTAAAAGACACCCATGATGTGGCTGCTCCCTTCAAAGCTGGATTAAAATCATGTTTAAACTCAGCTTCCTCCAGTCCTTATCCTGCTTTTGATTAGTTTTAAGAGCAGTTGATGGTCTTGTGATTTGAACATGTTGCATCTGAAATTTTGTATACATGGCCTGGAGTTTTATGTGCAATTGTGGGTTTGATCTTTGACCTCTGTTTACTGCAGCCCTGATTTGCCACTAATTTGCTAGCAAGCCAGAAGGGCCTACTGTAAACAAGCTGCTCACTTTACATAGCTGTGTTTGGCTCCTAAATGAAGAAGTATGCATGGAATACACTTTGGGCACTGCAGCCTCCTAAAGAAATAATAAAAACCACATCACTGCTGCAGGTAGTGTTTACATTTGGTGAAAATAAGTTGCATGCCTAATAGAGAGAGAGAAAATGCAATTCTTGTCCATCTTGGGTTTGTTTGTTTAGAGTCCTCCTTTAAAGTAGCTCAAGTTGTCTTTTGAAGTCAGTGGGAGCTTTGCCATGGAGTTTAAAGGATGGGGATGGACACCAAAGAGGTGGAGTCTAAAAGGCAAAAGCAAGAATCTCCAAGGTCTACAAATCTTTCGCTGCTACACCATCCAGAAAGGAAGAACAAAACCTTCCCCGAGGTCTGTGATGTACACTTTGATTCCAGCTCTCCTGTTTGTCATACCTTTGTAGACTTCAAGACTGCAACTTCCAGTCAGGACTGTAATTGGTAGCAGATGGAGTAGCACATACTTGCACCACGGACTTGTAAAGCTGCTGGGGGAAGGGAGATGAAAGCTGCTTGTAAAAATCACCAGGCTGACTGCACACATCTTCCACAGGCTGTCCTCTGCTGACACTGCACAGAACCACAGCATCACCCGGGTCGGAAGGGACCTTCAGGTCATCCAGAACGCCGCCTGCAGCTCACCCCGGGCAGATTCCCCAGCTCACAGGTTCAAGCCTTCAGGTAGAGGCTCACCCATGGGAACAGACCCAGCAACAGTCTGCTGGGAAATGCAGACCTCTGCTCCCCGGGTTGGACTGCAGCAGGATGCAGAAGGGGAGGCTGAGGGCAGAGCTCATTGCTCTCCACAGCTCCCTGCAGGGAGGTTGGAGTGAGGAGGGGACAGCCTCTGCTCCTTGGTGGCAAGGGACAGGCCCAGAGGAAATGGTTCCAAGCTGCACCAGGGGAGGTTCAGGCTGGATCTCAGGAAATATTTCTTCAGAGAGGGTTGTCAAACATAGGAATGGTCTGCTCAGGGCAGTGCTGGAGTCACCATCCCCGGGGGTGTTCAAGCAGCCTGTGGAGCTGGTGCTTAGGGACATGTTTTGGTGGTGACCCTGCAATGCTGGGTCAGGGGTTGGACTGGCTGATCTTCGAGGTCTTTTCCAACACGATATTTCCTGCGACTGTGATGCTGTGACAGTGGGTGAAGGTTGGAGAGGAACAGGAGAACTCCCCTCAGCCGAGCAACCTTTTTACAACAACCGGTTGCAGCTTTTCCTCTTGGCCCCAGGATGTGCTCTCCAACAAGGGCAAAGTGACGATGACAAATAAGAACATTAGCCTGGTGTTGCTGCTGAAACGATCCGCCTTGAAGTAGCTGATGCTGACACTTAAATTGTCAGCAGACTTCCAGCTTAGCTCAGTTAGAAGAATGGCTCCATTCACACTTCCCTCTGAGCTATTGTTCCAGCAGGCAAATATCACTGCAGCACTTTGCACTCCGCTCCCACTTTAAAGGTTTGGGTTTTTTTTGCAAACACAACCCAAACTGACTAGAAAGGGTTTGTTTTGTTTTGTTGTCGTTGTTAAATGTAAACTTAGACTCCGGAGAATAATTACACAACGTTGTAAAAATAAAAATAGTCTGCAGCAATTGAGGTAGCTGTTTTTTTTCTGGTGTACCTGTGTAGGGATGGCTGCAGCTAGCTCCAGTGTTTACAGAGGGCTTCGATCACACTGAACAGGTATTTCAGGTTAGGCTGCACACAGGAACAAAACATTTCTTGTTATGAGGGTTTGTGTTTTGGGGTGTTGCATCCCCATCTAACTGAATTCTGCCTTTCCTGCATCAGCTGCTCTCCAGATTCAGAGAGCAAGCTTGTGGCTAATGCAGGCTCTGGTTAGGTAGTCAGGTTGGAGAGCATTAATTAACTTCAGGTTGTTTCCTGTGATTGCAAGTTCCTTCCACGTTTGAACAAGTGAATTACACTGAGAGGCTGTATCCTCCTTGCTGCACCTCCGGTGCTGCTCATGCCCATCAGCTCTCCCGTGCTCAGCCTTCTCTCCTTCATGCTGACTGCTTCTTTTGTCTCATGATGCATCCTGCTGAGGGTAGGACCACCAATCCCACTGGAACTCACTAATCAATCCTACTTCTGCTCCAGTGCAGCAGGTGGGAGGATAACTGCCTGCTGACCCTTCTCTGCTGCATTAATTGGTCAGGATCAGGGACATGTTCAAGCCCAGCTCACCAACAGTAGCCCAAAACTGCCTACTGACCCTTCTCTGCTGCACTAACTGGTCAGGATCAGGGACATGTTCAAGCCCAGCTCACCAACAACAGCCCAAAACTTCCCAGGTGCAGTATGAGCTCTCTGGATTGCAAGCAGTTGTCTTGTCCAGAGCCTGAAGATGCAGTGGCTTGATCCTTCCTTTCTCTGCTTCTCTCATCTAATTCTTTCAAGGCCCTACCTTGCTGGCTCATGGATTCACAGAGTGGTTTGTGTTGAAAGGGACCTTAAAGATCACCCAGTTCCAACCCCCTGCCATGGGCAGGGACACCTCCCACCAGCCCAGGTTGCTCAAGGCTTCATCCAACCTGGCCTTGAACACCTCCAGGGAGGGAGCATCCACAGCCTCCCTAGGCAACCTGTTTCACCTCCCTCACTGTCAAGAATTTCTTCCTAATCTCCAATCTAAATCTGCCCTCCTCAAGCTTCACTCCATTCCTTCTCATCCTGTCACTCCAAGTCCTTGTAAAAAGTCCCTTCCCAGCTTTCTTGTAGCTCCCTGCAGTTACTGGAAGGCTGCTCCAAGGTCTCCCTGGAGCCTTCTTTTCTCCGTGCTGAACAGCCCCAGCTCTCAGCCTGTCTCTACAGGGGAGGTTCTCCAGCCCCCTGATCATCTTTGTGGCCCTGCTCTCCCTTTTAAGGAGCTTTTCTAGTTGCAGTTTTCCCTGGAAGAGCTTAAGTGATCAAAATTTAAAAAGGAATGGATAAAGCCACAGCCTGGGAACAAATTCATTGCCTGAACTCTCTGCAAAGAAGCTGTTCAGGAAGCACAAGTGAAAAGCTACATGGCAGAAGCATTTTTGCACGTAGGAACAGCAGCTGCCACCTCCTGCAACCTAGCAGTGAGGAATTAGTAAGTGCCCATTCCATTTAGGCACCGATTTGAAGGAGTTAAATTCCCAGGCTGCCTTTTCAGAGCAGGGTGGGGCACTGGGGAAGTCGAAGTAAAGGGGGGAAAAAAGGCACCTAAATACCCTCGGAAGGGGCAGCAAAACCTTCTGTCAGGTTCCCCCTCCACGCTACAAGTGCTGCCCAGCTGAGGTGCCCCGGTGCTTTGCCGCAGGCACACCTGCCTGTGCGGTGCCCCCACCGAGCAGCCTGTCCCGCACCAGGAAGCGAGAGCCACGTCCGGCTCCGGGTGCCCCGGTACGTGGCATGGGCAGTGGCGTGCCTGAGAGCAGGGCCATGGGCATCCCCCCTGTGTCGGAGCGGGCATCCCGGAACGCACCCCTCGGGGTGCCGGGCGCTGGGCCCCTCTCCGGCGCCTGGTACAGCTCACACGAGGTAAGTCCTGCCCTGCGGCACCGTGTGGGACCGGGGGCGAGCCGCGAAGCTATTGCGGCCGCTCCCCGCCACCCCGAGAGCCCCTGCCGCTGCCTGCCTGCTGCTGGTCCTGCCTGCTCTTGGCCCCCGCTTCAGCCCAGCCGGCACTGCCCTGGCTTCGCCTCCGAGCAGACCGCTGCGAGCAGGAGCTGGGCAGAGCTGCGCTGCGGCGCGGCTGGGGTTTGGCATCGGCGCTGCTGCCACCGGCGGTGCTGGCCATGCCAGCTGTGAGAGAGAGACTCAAGTGGCCCCTGGGAGCTGGCAGGCTGGAGCATCTAACAATAAACCTGAGCTGCAGGTCGATGAAACCTTTCGCCCTGCTTTTCTTGCTTCACAAAGCAGGAGGCACGGGAGGGTACTGCCCATGCCTAGCTCTTGTGCCTAGGAGGCAGACCGCCGGGCAATGGTGCAAAGCAGCGGTGTAAACGGGGCAGAAAATGGGTAGCAGCAAGCTGCCCTCCTTTCTCTGCCAGCAGCAGGTCACAGCCTGGGCAAGCTTCCCAAAACTTTCCACTCTGGATTCTGCATTTGCTCCTGGGTGGGTGCCCAGGTGGCAGGGGAAAGGAACCTGCGCGTTGCTGTGCCAGGGTCCCGGGAGCAGCGCAGCTCCTGGCTGCTGGCAGTGCTGGGGGCTCTGATGGGAGGCAAGAGTGTGGAGCTGAGGATTACTGCCGACTTGGGAGCTGGGGCCCAAGAGTGGGTCTCGGCTTGCAGAGCTGCTGCAGGAGACTCCTTTGGCACAAGGATGCCCACTGGCATGTCAGGTTACATTCTTCTCTGTACCTCCATTCTCATGACAGTTTTGGACACATCAGAAATTGTTTCCTTCCACGAGGCAAGAGTGAGGAGCTGAGGACTACTGCTGACTTGGGAGTTAGGGACCAAGGGTGGGTCTCGGCTTGCAGAGCTGCTGCAGGAGACTCCTTTGGCACAAGGATGCCCACTGGCATGTCAGGTTACATCCTTCTCTGTACCCCCATTCTCGTGTTTGGCAGTTTTGGACACATCAGAAATGGTTTCCTCCCCTTCCTAGCTGTGCCAGCTGTGATTCCCTGCATCAGCCCAGTTTCAGGTCTTCACACAGGGGCCCGTGTTCAGGTCTGTGTAGTGCAGGGTCTCTTTGTGATGGCATCACCTGGCTTTGGGGTTGGGTTGTTTCTATTCGTGTGGGGGTTTGTTTTTTCAGCGGGGGTTAGTCTCCTGCCAGGTCCCTCATCAGGCTAATTGGTGCTAGCTGTTGGCCTGGGGGTAGACAGGTGGGGATGGTTAATAAAAGGGGTGGAGATAGGACTTCTCCTTGGCATCAGTGTGGATGTAGCTTGGTCGGTGCTGCTCAAAGAAATTTTGAGCACAGGATGCTGTGTTCCCGCAGCCTTCCTTGTGCCAGCTCTGCATTTTATGTCATGGGATGTGGTCCAGGGCAGCCTCGGGGCTGACCTGTTGGAGAGCAGCTGTGGAGAAAGGGATCTGGAGGTGCTGGTGGACAGAAGGATTCCCATGAGCCACCAAAGTGCCCAAGAAGGCTGAGGTTATCCTGGGGTACATCAGAAGGGCTGTGGTAAGCGGAGAAAAGTTCTCTTTTCACTCTATCCTGCCCTGCTAAGGCTACATCTGGAATATTGTGTCCAGTTCTGGGCCTCTCAGGTCAAGAAGGACCTCAAGGCACTGCTTGAGAGAGTCCAGTCCAGAGTCCCCAGGCTGCTGCAGGCAGTGAACATCTCCTGTGGGGCCAGGCTGAGGCAGCTGGGGCTGGCAGCTGGCAGCAGAGGAGCCTGAGGGCTGCCCTCAGTGCTGTGCTGAAGATGTGCAGGGCAGTGTCAGGAGGACGCAGCCAGGCTCTGCCCAGGGGTGTCCAGTGCCAGGCCAAGGGGCACTGGGGGCAAGCTGGAGCAGAGGAGGTGCCAGGGGAACAGGAGGGGAAACTTTGTCCCTGTGAGGGTGGCAGAGCCCTGGAGCAGGCTGCCCAGAGAGGCTGTGGAGTCTCCTTCTGTGGAGCCTTTCCAATCCCACCTGGCTGTGTTCCTGTGTGCCCTGCCCTGGGAGCTGCTGCTCTGGCAGGGGGCTTGGGCTGGCTGATCTCTGGAGGTCCCTTCCAACCCTGCCATTCTGTGATTGCTGTGATGTGTGTGACCCAGGAGTGTTTAATGGTGCACTAAAATCAGATGAAGTCTGCAGTTACCTTAAGCATTTCCTGATGAGCTACTGTTATTTTGGGCAATGAGTATAAGAAGCTACCACACGTGGGCTTTGTTCACTGAACAGAAAGTGTTTGTAATTGCCTCAGTTTAATGCTTATTTCCCTCAGCACTTCTCAATTTGCTCCCAATATTGTTGTTTATGGGCAAAGCTGCTCTGCAAGATTGTTTGATGTTTCATTATCTCCAGTATTGATCTTGGGCTGCCTGCATTCAGGTGAGAGCAGACAGTGGAAGCTTGGATGCTGCACTCCCATAGCTCAGCGTTGCCCATGATTGTGTAGTCCTGTGTGGGGCTGCTCAAGTGCAGGAGCTGAGCTGGAGATGGAAATTCATTTAACTCCTGCTTCTTGCTCTTAATGAACTCAGAGTTATTCCTGGCTGCCCAAACCCTCACCACAAGAGACTGCTTTGTGTCATGGCTTGTGGCAATAAATCATTTGGGCTCTGTATTTGAGGTTTAAAACGTTGACAGCTCCTTCAGATGGATCCGTGGCCTCTTGTCCTGTGACAATATATCACAGCTTGTCACGGGCCAGAGATGCAGGTGGCAAGTCTGTGCAGCCAGGAAACCTGCTCTGTGTGGTCTCAGCAGCAGGCACTGGTGGCTGCTCTGGGGTGGGATGAGAAATCCCATGGATTAAACACATTCCTGTGCGGTCTTTTGCTGCCTTCCGTCCTAGATGTGAAGTTTGCATTCCATGGCAAGTGCCACAGTTGAGGTTTTTAAGCTCATTCTCTTCAAGGAGAAAGTATTAAGTGCTTCAACCTGTCCCACCTCACTAAGGGCTTGATGTTTAGTGCCATTGAGCCCTCAGCAGGATGAAGGCCTGGCCTGGTCCCAGTTCTTTCCAACATCAGCTCAGTCCCTGCTGGTACTTGTGCCACCATGGCAGCTGTGGAGACCCCCAAGGCCAAGCATGGTGTGAGGCAGCAGACAGACCAGATCAGCTCAGCTCCGCATTTGGAGCTTGGGGCACAGAGACCCAAAGCAAAGGCTCATCCTCCATCTGTCTTGGACACCTTAATCTCTTCAGCAGGAGTGGTTCCTGGCCTGGCAGCCAACAGAAGCTGCTGAGCAAAGCCTTTTTATTTAGGCCGGTAACTTAGAGTTCACTCTGACTGCAGCAGTCTTGGCGACTACTCCTGGACCCCTCAGCCAGGATGCTGGAAGCAGCAGCCCTTGCAGGACTGCAGCCATGCTGAGCACCAGCTAGAGCTGAGTGCTTGTTCCCTGCTTCTCACTGGGCTATTTCTCCCAAATATGCAGCCCAGACAACAAACCTAGTCCTGGGCTGCAGCAAGGCCAGCAGGGCAAGGGAGGGGATTCTGCCCCTTTGCTCTGCTCTCCTCAGACCCCACCTGCAGTCCTGGGTGCAGTTCTGGAGCCCCCAGCACAGGAAGGACATGGAAGTGTTGGAGCAGGTCCAGAGGAGGCCACGAAGATGCTCAGAGGGCTGCAGCAGCTCCGCTCTGAGGACAG
>WBNM01028483.1:23013-56761 GCA_013399055.1 Ramphastos sulfuratus | reverse complement strand
GGCTGCACACCCCCAGCTCCCTCAGCCTCTCCTCACAGGGCTGTGCTCCAGGCCCCTCCCCAGCCTTGCTGCCCTTCTCTGGACACCTTCCAGCACCTCAACATCTCTCTTGAATGGAGGGGCCCAGAACTGGACACAGGACTGAAGTGCTGCACCATGCTCTTCCTGCCCCCAACTTTCATACTACTCTGAAAATAATTAAACTGTAATTTGGCCATGGCTGTGTTGATGTTGGTGTCTCCCAGCCTCACCCAGGAGCTCCAAGGTGTCACGTGGTGAAACCTGGCTGCTGGGCAAACTCCTGCAGCTCCTGAGGTTTCATCAGGGTTGGGGTGGAGCACATTGGGAGCTGAAGAAGTGCTCCTGCTCCCATCTTATTGTGGAATCCCAGAATGGCTCAGCTTGGAAGGGACCTCAGAGATCATCCACTCCAACCTCTCCATGCCCAGGGACACCTCTCAGCCAGACTCAGCTGCTCAAGCCCTCATCCAGCCTGGCCTGCAACACCCCCACCAAGGAGGCAGCCACAGCCTCCCTGGGCAGCCTGTGCCAGACTCTCACCACCCTCACACTCAACAACTTCTTCCTCAGCTCCACTCTAACCCTGCTCTGCCTCAGCTCCAAACCATTCCCCCTTGGCCTGGCTCAGACACCCTCAGGAACAGTCTCTCTGCAGCCTTCCTGCAGGCTCCCTTCAGGCACTGGCAGCAGCTCTGAGGTGCCCCTGGAGCCTTCTCCTCTGCAGGCTGCACCCCCCCAGCTCCCTCAGCCTGTGCTCACAGCAGAGCTGCTCCAGCCCTTGGGCCACCATTGCAGCAGCTCCATTCTGCATCCTCCTCATGGATCTTGAATCTCTGCTGCTGTTTGTTCCTTTTCCCTAGCAGCCATTTGGCCCCTCCCTGAGGCATTTTGTCTGGCTAAATTGTCAGGAAAATACTCATTGATAGGAGTTTGTTGGGTTTTTTTAAATAAAAATTGCCCTTCTCCTAAAGTCTCACCTGTGGCTCCTTGCCATTTAGTGACCCAAAGAAGTCTTTTATTGCTCTCTGAAACTGAAGAATGATCTTCCCAAAACCTGATTTGAGTATCATGAAAAGAGATGTCTGAATCACATCCTTGTAGGTCTCCAGCAGCCTGCTGGATCTGATAAATCCCTGTTTAAAGGCATCAAGAGGCTCCAAGTGATTCAAGCAGAGCTTTGACCAACCTCTAAGTCCAAGGCCATAGAAAGCTGAGCAAAGAGCAGACTGAGTGCTTGGCTCTGACTAACCCAGCAGCAGAAGGCTGCAGTTGTTCCACTGTGGGGGTTTGGTGACCTGTCCAAGCTGCTGTGCTGGGGTTTGTGGTGTCACCATAAGCTGTCCCAGGAGAATGGCATGTGCTGATGTGAGCAGCTGGGAGATGTGCTTTCCATTCTGTGAGTAATCTGGACTTTGAGACGTGCTGCCAGCAGCTTCAGAAGGCAGCCTCGTGGATGTGCAAATCAACACCAGACCCAGAGCAGGGCTCTTAAGAAATGTGGCAGTGGTATTTGCAGAGTGTGCTCAAAAGCAAAGAGCCAGTGTCAAAGCCAGCAGATGTGTAGTGCTGGGGTTGCTGTCACACCACTGTAACTCTGTTCTCCATGAGCTCCGTGGCTGAGCGACGTCACCCAGGCTAGAAGCTTCCTGGTGTGAACCTTAGTGGGGAAGTGAGGAGACCTTTTGGATCTTTGGTAGAGAGAATGCACAGGATGGCTGGGTGGGCAAGAGGGACATTGAGGCTCTGGCGCCTGTCCAGAGCAGGGCAGTGAGGCTGGGGAAGGGTCTGGAGTGCCTGGGATGCGAGGAGGGGCTGAGGGAGCTGGGGGTGTGCAGGCTGCAGCAGAGGAGGCTGAGGGAGACCTCATTGCTCTCCACAGCTCCCTGCAGGGAGGTTGGAGTGAGGAAGGGACAGCCTCTGCTCCTTGGTGGCAAGGGACAGGCCCAGGGGAAATGGTTCCAAGCTGCACCAGGGAAGGCTCAGGCTGGGTGCTAGGAAATATTTCTGCACTGAAGTGTTCTCAAACATTGGAGTGGTCTGCCCAGGGCAGTGCTGGAGTCACCATCCCTGGGGTGTTCAAGCAGCCTGTGGAGCTGGTGCTTGGGGACATGGTTTGGTGGTGACCCTGCAGTGCTGGGCCAGGGGTTGGACTGGCTGATCTCTGAGGCCTCCTCCACCTGGATGTTTTCTGAGAGTTGAACTCTTGGCTGAGGCACTGCTGGCTGTATTCCCCAGAGCACAGTGCTGCAGAAGCCTATCGTGAGTGCAGAGTTTGGAGGGAATCCCTCCACGTGTGGCAGCAATGACTCATGGCACAGCAAGTGTTGGGCTTTGGACATGGCTGCTTCATGCTGGCTGAACTGAAGCAGTAAGATGGAAGCAGAGATGCCCTGGTGGACAAGCCTCGCTCTGGCTGACATTGAGTGCTCTAGACCTGAATCAGCTCCATGGGAGCTACCATCCCCCCCGGAGCCTTAGCTAACGTGCCTGATGGCTGAGCTGTCAGCCTGCTCAGAACACACTCATTCTGCCAGCTAATATGGACTGCATTTGAAGCCCTTTTTAATTTATGTTTTGTTTTCAAGAGCCAAGGATATCTCTGCTGGGAAGAGGCTGCTGTGAAAAGCAACCCGACCCGAGGGTTGTGTGCATAACAAACCTGGGCCCAGATAATTAACTCCCAGTAAAAACCTGCCTGAAGTTTTGAGGCTGCAGTTCAGCAGCAAATAGAGCAAGACTCCTCTGCCTCTGCTCTATTATGTTTTTAAATTGTTTTCTTCCATTTTTATGAGGGCTTTTGTTTTGTTGGGATTTTTGGTTTGGTTGTGGGCTTGGTTGGGGCTTGTTGTTCTGTGGGCTTGGTTGGGGCTTGTTGTTCTGTGGGCTTGGTTGGGGCTTGTTGTTCTGTGGGCTTGGTTTTTTTTTTTTTGGTTTTTTTTTTTTTTGCTTTAGAATTGCCACAAGGTTCTTGTATTTATTGGCTTCTAAGGACATCAACCTCTTTCCTGTCCCTCTCTTTTGGTGACAGTCTTTTGCTCCCTGCAGTGACTAAAGCACCCTGGACATTCTCCTCCAGAGTCTGTGCTAGCCTGCAGGAATAACTCAGGCACCAGGAGAATGCAGTGTCTGCAGGAGCTGTAGTCAAACAACTAACAGTGGCTTTCACCTGAGCAAGACTGCAGCTCCATCTCTTGACTGCTTGACAGCTTTGGGCCCAAATGAATTTTCTCCCCAGCAGACTGTGTGGTGTGATGTGTTGGACTGCTGGTGAGAGAAGTGTTGCTCATCTGGAGGTGTTTTGGTTATTGCTGAACAGCACTTCCACAGCATTCAGGTGGGGTTTGGTTCTCACACTGCCCCATCCATATACTTGCTGGAGGTGCACAGGCAGGTGGAGAGGACACAGCAGGGGCACCAGAGCCCACCTGAGCCAGGGGATGCCAGCAGATGTCCTGCTCAGCAATAAAAGTGAGGTCACCCAGCCTGGCTGTGTTTGAGGGTGGTTTGGATGTGGTGATCAGGGCTATGGTTTAAGGTGAATCTTGTAGAGTAGGGTCATAGGTTGGACTTGGTGGCCCTGAGGGGCTTTGCCAGCCTGCATGTTGCTGTGATGCTGTGGGGTAAGAAGGAGGACTCCTTGTGTCAGGCCCCACTATGAGCTACTGAATGGTAACCAATACTTTAAAGCAGGTTACAGTTCATAGTGAAAAGGTAAAATGCAAAACTGTCCCAGCCTGGATCTCAGGCTTCCAGGAGACCTTAGAGTAGCCTTGCAGGGTCTGAAGGGGGCTACAGGAAGGCTGGGGAGGGACTATTGACAAGGTCTTGCAATGCCAGGACAAGGGACAATGGGTTTGAAGTGGCAGAGGGGAGATTGAAAGTGGATGTTAGGAGGAAGTTGTTTGCAGTGAGGGTGGTGAGACACTGGCACAGGTTGCCCAGGGAGGTGGTGGAGCACAGAAGCACCCAATGGGATCTTTGATCATGTTGGGTGATTCTGGGCTCCACAACCTCCCTGGAGGGGTTTAGGACCAGGTTGGATGAGGCCTCAAGTGACCTGTTCTAGGGGGAGGTGTCCCTGCCTATGGCAGGAGACTGGAACTGGATGATGTTTGAGGTCCCTTCCAACCTTACAATTCTCTGATTCTATGAAGATTCAGGCTGCTGCAAGGAATTTGCATGTGAGATCATTTCCTTAGAGCTCATTTGTCCTCCCCAGATTTGTATCTTCCTGTTCTGGCCAGAAGTCCCTGCAAGTTGAAAGCATCCAGCAGTGTGTTTGTGCATGCACCCACAGACATCCATGGTGGGGTTCCAGGGAGCTCACAGCTCCTGGGTTTAAATCACCACTGATAATCCAGCAGTTGTTTGTGTTCAGATGAATGCTGTTGCTAACCAGAAGCTTCTGCCCTCTGCAGTAGTTTCCCTTGCATTAGGAGCTCTCTGTAAATGATTCACACTCTCTGTGGCAGCGAAATGAGGAGAGCCAAGTGTGTGAGGTGCAGGGAGAAGGGCAAGGGACTGAAGCACAGCCTTTGGGCTACCCATGACTTGATTTCACATCCAGTAATTATTTTAACAGATGAATCAAAGCTCATTCTGCATGCACTCAGATCTTTCCCTTTTCTCCTCCCCAGCTGTTACTCTTGTTGGAAGCTGTTCTGAAGTGCCACTGGCTTGGAAGTGTCCTCATTAAACCCTTGCCCATGAGTGGGTGCTGGCACTCAGGAGCTGAGCTGTTTTGTGAAGCAATGTTTTCTGTGCACACCAAAGGAAGGGTTGGTTGTAGCTCATGAGGCAGAGTGGGAGCCAGGCCTGCCTTGGCTCGAGAGGGATGCTGGAGAGGTGCAGGCTGGAAGAGCCATGGCATTGCTCTGGAGCTCTTCCCAGCTGGGGAAGGCAGACCCTCCTGCAAACCCACCCCCCCCGAGGGTTTAGTGAGTGGCCTACTAAGATGGCTTGTGCTGGTCTGAGGTTAATTGGAATGTTTTAATGAGAGAAATTAGGCCATTGGCTGTGAAAAGAAAACAACAGTGATGTCTACTTCACTCACAGACTTTGCTTAGACATATGAAAGCAAGAACACAAAGAAAGGGGAGACTGAAACTGGATGTTAGGAAGAAGTTCTGTACAGTGAGGGTGGTGAGACACTGGCACAGGTTGCCCAGGGAGGTTATGGAGCACAGAAGCACCCAACGTGATCTTTGGTGCTTCTATGCTTCACAACCTCCCTGGAGGTGTTCAAGACCAGATTGGATGAGACCTTGAGTGACCTGTACTAGTGGGAGGTGTCCCTGCCTATGGCAAGGGGTTGAAACTGGATGATCTTTGAGGTCCCTTCCAACCTTACCATTCTATGAAAGCCAGTCTGTGGCTGCCTGCTTTGCCATATTAACTCTTCTGCCTGGATCTGTGCAACCCAACTAATCATTCTCCTTTTAACACCTCTTGCTGACCTTTTCCAGCTCACCCTGTACATAAGGGGGATTCTGAGATAAAGGAGGGGGTGGGAAGAAGGTGGAAGGATGGGTGGGAGCCCCTCTTGAGCAGGCTGGCTGCTGGGAGGGGTTTTGTATTTCAGGATTACTTTTAACTTGTATATAGCTGTAAATATTTGTAACACCTTGTGTGTACATATGCTTGTGAATTGAGCCAAGCTGTAAATATAAATTCCTTAAGTTCCAGCCAGCTGAGATTAGTCTGGTGAAGCTGGAGTGGGGAGGGAGGGTTGGGGTGTGGGTAACACCCAAACCACGACATGGCTGCAGTTCTGCCAGGGGCTTCTGCAGCTGATTGCAGTGGAATGAGAGATAACTCCAGCAAGACTTGTACTGCAATAAGGAGAGAGAAGGAACTGGCTGTGCTTGGTCTGGGGACACGTTTGCATGGCCATGCAGAGGGAGCAGTGTCTCCAGCAGCACCCTCTGTGCCTTGTCCTGCAGCCTGATGTGCTGCTCAGCAGCACGACTCACTCAGCCTTTCAGGTGGCTTCCTTTTGAGCTTGCTTGCTTCCCTGAGTGCTGGCACAGCTACCTCTGCCTTGCAGGATAGGAAATTGTACACTGCAGGTCCCCACAACCCTTGTGTCCCTTCACTGGCTCTCAGTTTAGGGGTCCAGGCAGCCAGCAAAAGCAGGGAGAGGAGCAGCACAGGCAGTAAGCCTGCTCCTGGGCAGCAGTGGAGGAGCATCCCTGAGCCAGCTGGCCGTGGTGTAGAGGCAGCTGATCAGGCAGTGCTGGCCTGCTTCTCTTGCTCCTGAGGGACCTGGAAACTTGCACAGGTCTGGAATCCCATCCTTGCTCTTCCTGGCATGGCATTTCTTCAGTTGCCATGGAGAAGTTATGTGGTGGTGCTTGATAAAATCTTTCTATTAAGGTGTTATCGACTGTGAGTGGAAAAATGTAGAGCTTTCTCTTAAACAGTCATTAGAGATGTTTCTATTTGCAGCCTAACAGGCAGTGTTAAAAGCATGAAATGGCCTTCCATTAGGCAGCAAAACATCCCAGGCTGTTCACCTGAGGAAGGCTGTAAAAATCCATCCTGCCCCTTGCCCATTCTCCTGTTTTCTTCTCCTTTTCCAGCTCTATTTTCTGAGCATTAGAAATTGAAATTTAGGGGTTGGGAGGGTTAGTTGTAACTCTCTCAAAACCTGCCTGCTCATAATGCTTGCTAATGGTCTAGTGGATGGGTGTGATTGTGTATGGCCTGGAGAAGCACAACCAAAGGCACTTGAGAACACTGCACAAGTCATATCCTCCTCCTCAGTTTGTTATCCCTTATGGGCCTATTCCAGCCTCATGGACTTCAACCGTGCCAAGTGCAAGGTCCTACACCTAGGTCAGGGCAGTCCCAAGCACAGATCTGGGCTAGGTGAGGAGTGGCTGAAGAGCAGCCTGGAAGAGAAGGCCTTGGGGGTGTTAGTTGGTGCCAAACTGCCCAGGAGCCAGCACTGGTGGCTGGCAGCCCAAAGCCAGCTGAGTGCTGGCTGCAGCCAGAGCAGGGAGAGCAACGGCACAGGGAGGGGACTCTGCCCTCTGCTCTGCTCTGACCCCTCCTGCAGCACTGACCCCAATTCTGGTGCCCCCAGCACAAAAGGGACCTGTAGCTGCTGGAGTGAGTCCAGAGGAGGCCACAGAGATGCTCAGAGGGCTGGAGAAGTTCCCCTGTAGGGACAGGCTGGGAGAGTTGGGGTCGTGCACCCTGGAGAAGAGAAGGCTGCAGGGAGCCCTCAGAGCAGCCTGCCAGTGCCCAAAGGGGGCTACAGGAGAGCGGGGGAGGGACTTTTGACAAGGGCTGGGAGTGCCAGGACAAGGGACAATGGATCGAAGCTTGAGGAGAGCAGAAGCACAGCCTCAGCCCATGTGTCCTTGGGGGTTATCTAGAAAGCACTACAGAGCTGGCAAGTCACTGCTGTGGCTGATTCCAAACCCTCTTGAGGTGAAAGAAATCAAATTTCTGTGGTGGTTTTTAACTTTTGGGAAACTCAAGGGCAGGATGCTCTTGCTTGTGGGCACACTGGAAGAATGCATCAACAGTTTGACACCTGGGGTGCAACAGTGTGGCCTGTGCAGTCAGGCAGATGCCTTGGTGATGGAAGGGGCTTACATTTTATGCCAACAGTGTTGAATATTTAAGGCTTCTCCCCAGAGACTGAAGCCCTGAGCAGACTGAAGCAGCACCAGGGCTCTGAAGCTGTGTCTGCAGCTGAACTCCCTCACGGAGCTGTGTCCCAGGAATTGTGTGTGGGCAGCCCTGCAGGGCTGGGGATGATAGCAGGGCTGGGAACTGTGTTCAGAGAGCTCATCTTTGTTACCCACATTGCTGCCTGTCCTACCGGCGCTACCCAGCCCCCGAAGGATGCGGATGGCAGGCACAGCACTGGCTGTGAGGATGGGGACAGGAGAGCTTTGGTGGCCTCCAGGGCAGCACAGCAACTGGTTCTGTTCGAGGGTGAGCTGTATCCTGGGGCGGGCTGTGCCTGGTCGCGGGCGGGTCCGGGGCGGGCTGTGCCTCGTTTCAGGCAGGGTTTTACTAGCCTGAGTCCGAGTGCGCTTTTTTGCCTCCTCTGCACTGAGCACTGCTGTGTGTGTTAGCCCTTGTGCATCGGAAGCTGCCTGCTGATTTAAGGCATGCTTTGATTTCTGAAGTTTTCAATCTGTTTTTCCTCTTCACTGCTTTTCTCTGCCCTGTTGTTTTATTTAGTGCTGGCACCTCTGCCTGTGACCCTGTCCCAGGCAGTTGTGCCATGCTGGAGCTGTGTGGTGTTACTGCACTTTCATCTCCCTGAATGGATCCATCTGATACTTGACCTCCTTAGGGCATTCTGCTCTGCTTTTCATCTCTAGGGGTCTGTCCAGCCCCAGGCTTGGGAGCTTGGTGATGTCAGCATATTAACCACAGACCTTTAGTCTGGAGCAGGCACTGCACTATATATGACAACAGCAGTGCTCCAGTGTGGGCAGTACAATGAAACTACCTGAGCACTGAGGGGGAGTTTGGAACCCAAGCTGCCCCTGAGCTTGCCTTGATCATGCACACACTCTGTGTCTCCTCCTGTGCAGATGCAGGAGCTTGCTTAAGTTAGGCAGAAGGGGCACATTTGCATGTGTTTGTCAGGACCCTGGGGGTGCCACAGCCCTGCCTGTCCCTACACACCTCCAGGGCTTTCCTACCCTGCTCATGGCTTAGGAACCCATTTCAGCCTCTGCTCCAGTGATTCAGNGTCTGAGCAGAGCCAAGGGGCACAATCCCCTCTCCTGCCCTGCTGCCCACACTGCTCTGGCTGCAGCCAGCACACAGCTGCCTGCTGGGCTGCAAGAGACTGAAGATGTTGTGCTGAAGGACAACAAAAGCACCTCCTGCACTGGGGTGCACTTTCTATTCCCAGGTGTTTGTGAGCTCAGTCCTAGTTAACTGTGCAGAGATGTTGATTTCTCAGTTTGCTCAGTGCAGTGTGACAGTGACTGCAGTGAGTGCAGTAACTGGGAGTGCACTGCATTGCTGCTGTTTCTGAGAGCACATCATAACCCAAACCATTACACTGCTCTTCTTAAAATGACCAGTAGCTTTGTATGCCTTTGTTTTGTCAGACTCAGCTCCTGGGAGTCCTAATTGCTGCTGCTTCCAATGTTCTGATCAGTGCCTCTCTGAGCATACAGGTATGGAATGGTTCTCTTTGTACTCTGACTTTTGTTATGGTTTGTTTTGATGCTGACATGGAAAACACAAATTTTGCTGCATGTCATAAGCCTGCCCTCTCTCTAACTGCTGCTTAACAGTGCCCTGCAGGAGTTGTTGGCAGTGTTGATAGCTCTCAACCTGTTCTGTGCTGTGATTCTCATATGGGGGCAGAATAAAAATTGACACCTCCTCCTCCTTGCAATGTACCATGCAGAAATACCAGCTGTGACCTGCTTGTGGTCTGCCTGGGCATGGAAGCATAGGATTGTTCTGGTTGGGAAAGACCTCCAAGAGCACTGAGTCCAACTCCCATGGCCACTAAACCATGTCCCCATGTGCCATGTCCATGCCTTTCTGGGACAGCTCTAGGAATGGGGACTCCACCACCTCCCTGGGCAGCCTCTGCCAATCTCTGACTGCTCTTACAGCAAAGAGGATTTTTCCCAATATCCAACCTAAAGCTCCCCTGGCACAAGTTCAGGTCATTTCCTCTCCTCCTATCACTTGTAACAAGGGGGGAGAGATTGTCTAACCTGGATCTCATAAAGTGAGACAGAAAACAAAGTCTTTGATTGGTTGCAGGCAATTGCTTGCAAAAATATTGGGGGGGAAACAATATTTCAGAGTCTTGTACTTGCAAACATTGTCACAGGAGAAAAAAAAAGGCTGCCACTGAGGAAGAGTCATTAAGGAGGCTGAAGGGAGACCTTCTGTCTCTCTACAACTCCATGAAAGGTGGTTGTGAGATGGAGGTTAGTCTCTCCTCCCTAGTATCAAGTGACAGGATGAGAGCAAATAGCCTCAAGCTGCCCCAGGAGAGGTTTAGGTTGGACATGAGCTGCCCAGGGAGGTGGTTGAATCCCCAGCCCTGGATGTGTTTCAGGGTGGTTTGGATGCACTGCTTAGGGCTATGGTTTAAGGTGAGTCTTGTAGGGTAGGGTTCTAGGTTGGACTTGGTGACCCTGAGGGGCTGTGCCAGCCTGAGTGTTGCTGTGATTGTGTCATTAAAAGAAGTTTCTTGACTGAAAGGGTTCTCAGCCACTGGCACAGGCTGCCCAGGGAGGTGGTGGAGTCCCCATAAGGACACAGCAGAAGCCTTTCTTTTCAGCTCTGATCCGAACGATTTGTGTTCCAGAAGTGCGCTCACCTCCGACTGGCTCGCCAGGCAGAGCCAAAGCCCTACTACAGGAGCAGGCTCTGGTGCTGTGGAGTTGCCCTGCTGGGCCTGGGAGAAGTTGGCAATTTCATAGCCTATGGATTTGCCCCCATTGCCCTCGTCGCTCCGGTGGGATGCGTGGCAGTCATAGGTGAGCTGCTTTGCTGTTTGCTGCTTGGGTTTTCACTGAGCTCTTGGAATCATAGACTCACAGAATGGTAAGGTTGGAAGGGACCTCAAGGATCATCCGGTTCCAACCCCCTGCCATAGGCAGGGACACCTCCCACTAGCACAGGTCACTCAAGGCCTTGTCCAGCCTGGCCTTGAACACCTCCAGGGAGGTTGTGGAGCACAGAAGCACCCAAGGTGATCTTCCACAACCTCCCTGGAGGTGTCCAAGGCCAGGCTGGATGAGGCCTTGAGTGACCTGTGCTAGTGGGAGGTGTCCCTGCCTATGGCAGGGGGTTGGAACTGGATGATCCTTGAGGTCCCTTCCAACCTTACCATTCTCTGATCTACTCTAAGCCCTTGCCCTGGGCAGGGAAGCCTCTCAGGTAGACTTGGTTGCCTCATCCAGCCTGACCTTAAACACCTGCAGGGAGGAGGTGTCACAACCACTCTGGACACTTCTCCTATAGTTCTGCCTCTTGTGTCCCTTTACTCTGCCAGGTGATCACCCAGAGCTGTACCAAGCTCTGCAAACCCCCAAGGCAGGGGGCTGGCATTCTACTGAGTGCACAAAGCTCTCTTCTGCTCTCGAGTCCCTGCAATCTGTTACCTTCACACCCAGGGGTTTCAGCTGCCTGTCCCCTCCCATGGCTGTCAATCCTATTGACATGGGCAAACTTTCTTGGCTCTGCAGTGTGTGACCAAAAGGGCCTAGAAATTTCCTGAGATGTTTCCTTTATTTGTGGACAGTACCAAAAGTTGTTAATTTGTTCCCTCCTCTGCAGTGTAATTTGGCTTTGTCAGGACTCCTATCCTCAGGGCTCATTCAATATGATCTTAACCTTTACTTCATGTGGGGTTTTTCTGTAGTTGATAGTAGTCAACTATCTCCCCCTGGAGATAGTCAAGGTGAGGCCTGAGAGGGCTCTGGACAACCTGATCTAGTGGGAGATGTCCCTGCTGACTGCAGAGGGGGTTGGACTGGATGACCTGGGGAGGTCCCTTCCAACCCAGACCATTCTGTGATTCTTTTTCTATCATAAGCAACCACCCAGTGGAAGGGAAGGTCCTGGCGTAGGGAAACCACCCAGTGGAAGGGAAGGTCCTGGCGTAGGGAAAACCCCCATTTAGAGGCACATCATTCTGTGGGCCTAATGCAAAGCAGAGTGGACAGGGCAATATTGTGAGGAGGCTGTGGAAGAGGAGAGGTCAGAGTGCTCCCTTCGCTGAGTTGCTTCATATCCACAGCTGAGATAGCAGGGACTGAGCTCTCAGCTCTGCATGTGCTGAAGCTCATTCTCTTGCTATTGACAAGTGAGAACATTCCATGATCTGTCTCCAGCTATCACTTTCATGCTTGGAAGTGATGCTGCAGTGAGTGGTTCTGCATGAGAACAGAGAAATTGTCTTCCCTGTGGGCTGCCCAGCTGCAGTGGCAGGAGGCAGCCAGCCAGACGCGGGAGCAATTTAACACAGAGATAGTGGAGGAAGGAAGCTGCAGGCAATTTACTGTGACCTCTCATGTTAAACTATTGCAGCATTTGGGAGGAGGAGATCTAAAGAAGTGGTTCACCATGGTAGGAAAGATTTTCTCAAAGAGAGGAATGAGCTATTACCTGAGATGAGAATGCCAATTAATATGACATATCCTAGTGTGATTTTGGTGGCAGTAGTTATAGCCTTAACAGCTGCAGACATTTCCAGATGTCTCTGAACATAAAGGGACATTCACCAATTCTTTTTTTGGGTTTGGTTGGGGATTTTTTTGCACAAACCAAATGTAAGGTCAATATAGAAATCCAGAAAGAAGTGAAAATCACTGGGAAAGGGGAAAAAAATCCATTGGTGGTTATGCTGCTGTGAAGAGGTCACATTTGGGGTTAATTTTTATCTGGGCAGATTCCTTCTCCTTCACCTTTGCAAGATGCAAAAACTCTTGCATCTGTTTCCTCCATTCTCCCTTTCCCCTGACTAACACCAAATACCAAGGAACTATTTCCCTGACTGTTACATCTTATCAAAATTCTCATCATTTTTTTTTTCTTCTCTGTGTAACTGACCCAAAATGCTTATCCTGGAAGACCTCATAAAGCACTTTAATAGCTTCTCTTCCATTCCCATATATCAGCTGACAGTATCCATTTCACAGCCCAAATAGCAGAGGTGGCTGATACTCTATTTAGTCTAGCAAACATTCCCTCAAGGAAGGGAAAGTAAAACTGATGTAGACAGCCAATTACAACAGTAACTTCCCAGGAACAATCCCTACCATGAGACACTTTGCAAAATTAAAGCCAGAGAGAGAGGGAGAACTTCCTTTTAATGTTAGAGTTCATCACTTAAGGCAAGGACAAACTGACCAAGACACATCAACAGCATCTGCTAAGCACTGAGCAGAGGCTAGCTCAGGCAGGTGGGCTTCCGGTTTAAGAGATCAAATATTTCTCTCATTAAGCTATGACCTCTTTTAAATTGTGGAGTGAGGCCACATCTGGAGTATTGTGTCCAGTTCTGGGCCCCTCAGGTCAAGAGCTCAGGGAACTGCTTGAGAGAGTCCAGCCCAGAACCCCCAGGCTGCTGCAGGCAGTGAACATCTCCTGTGGGGCCAGGCTGAGGGAGCTGGGGCTGGCAGCTGGCAGCAGAGGAGCCTGAGGGCTGCCCTCAGTGCTGTGCTAAAGATGTGCAGGGCAGTGTCAGGAGGATGCAGCCAGGCTGTGCCCAGGGGTGTCCAGTGCCAGGCCAAGGGGCACTGGGGGCAAGCTGGAGCAGAGAAGGTGCCAGGGGAACAGGAGGGGAAACTTTGTCCCTGTGAGGGTGGCACAGCCTTGGAGCAGGCTGCCCAGAGAGGCTGTGGAGTCTCCTTCTGTGGAGCCTTTCCAACCCCACCTGGATGTGTTCCTGTGTGCCCTGCCATGGGTGCTCTTGGACTGGCTGATATCTGGAGGTCCCTTCCAACTCTGCCATTCAGTGGTGCTGTGAGGGTGGAACTTGCACTGCTTAGCTGGCAGGTTTTGGGAGGTGTTTTTGAACATGTATCTTTTTAAAGTTAATTCTTTAGATGAAGAAACAAAGCACTCATTAACAAACTCCCTAAATCCACCTCTCTGATGAACAAGTTGTTGTCCAAATTTCGTGTCCACACACCCCTCAAGGTAAGACCTGACTCTCCCTGACACTGGGTCCTGAGTACCTACCTATGATGTATTGAGGTCAAATGTGCTTTGCACGTGCCCAGGCATCTGGGGGATTCTCTAAAGATCTCTGTCACTCCAGGTCTGCTTGGAAACCAGGGGTTTAGAGGAGGATAATGGCTTCAAACTAGAGCAGAGCAGATTTAGAATGGATGTGAGGAACAGGTTCTTTACTGTGAGGGTGGAGGAACACTGGAACAGTTGCCCAGGGAGGTGGTTGTGGCCCCATCCCTGGAGATGTTCGGAGTGAGGCTCAAGAGGGCTCTGGGCAGCCTGATCTAGTGGAGGATCTGCTGAGTGCAGAGGGGGCAGGACTGGCTGAGCTTTGGGGGTCCCTTCCAACCCAGCCCATGCTGTGATAAGGCAGACTGGAGCCTGTGCTGAGAATGAATTTGGGCTGTACCCATCACATAGAATCAGTCAGGGTTGGAAGGGACCACAAGGATCAGCCAGTTCCAACCCCCCTGCCATGGGCAGGGACACCTCACACTAGATCAGGCTGGCCACAGCCTCATCCAGCCTGGCCTTAAACACCTCCAGGCATGAGGCTTCCACCACCTCCCTGGGCAACCCCTGCCAGGCTCTCACCACCCTCATGCTCAACAACTTCTTCCTAACCTCCAGGCTGACTCTCCCCATTTCTAGCTTGGTTCCATTCCCCCCAGTCCTATCACTGCCTGACAGCCTAAAAAGTCCCTCCCCAGCTTTTTTGTAGCCCCCTTCAGATACTGCAAGGCTACAATAAGGTCTCCTGGGAGCCTTCTCCTCTCCAGACTGCACAGCCCCAACTGCCTCAGTCTGTCCTCACAGCAGAGCAGCTCCAGCCCTCTGCTCATCCTGTATCCCCAGACCTCTGATGCAGAAAGCATTCTGGCTCTTAAAATAGATGGAGCCAACATCTGTTAAGCTCTGCTGCCATCTTTAACTGCATCCCAATGAGTTTTGCACTTAAGCTGCTATCAATTACTAGTGCAAAGTCTGTGCCCAGTTCTGATGAGCTGGATGCTTCCAGTGGCTGGCTGTAGAAAGAATCCAGTGCCACAAGCCGTGGCCTGGCCTGGCCTGGCACCAGCAGGTTTTCATTTTGGGGGTTAGAATTAAGCTACAAAGACTTTATCTTTTCCTCCTCCTACTGTGGAAGCATTCCTCTGTGTGGTTGCACTGATGCAAGCTCTACATCTGCTGAGGGTTTTAAATAGTGGGAGCAGACAGCAGTTGTTTGCTTCAAGAGGGCAAGCTGGTAAATTGTTAATTGAGAAGTGGAGGAGTAAAACGTGTTTGATGTGATCATTAAACAGCTTTCCACACTTAACAATTACAAATCCTCTTATGCAGGTCACTGGAGTGATTTTGGGCTGTCGTGAGGTGGTTTTTTTTGGCTCATTATCTGCCTTATTTTCTCCCTGCAGAAATAACTTGAGGCTGGGGGGGTGGGGGATGAGCAGAGACCAGTGCCATCGGAGATCCCTCCTCCTGCAGAGAGTTGTTTTGCACTTCACTTGCTCAGCCTGACCCTGTCGAGAGCCTTTTGCATTTCTATATGCTCCTTCTGAACAGCACTGGGGCAAAAAATTGCTTTAGGCTTTGAAAATTGATATCCCTGGTGGTGCTAGAGGGGAAGGGGAGGAAATAGTCTCATCTGTTCTTGTAGAAATGTGCTTCTGAGTGTGCTTAATGAAAGTGCCTGGGCACTTGGGTTTAGGGTTTATTTTTTGTTCACACTATCCCTCAGCTAAGCAACATTGCCCTCCCGACCAGCAACCTCAGCACTTCATCCTTCTGCCATCTTCTCCTCTTAGCAGGTAGCTTTGAGATCCCCTGTGGAAATGTTGGTACCAGCCCAGGGTGCCCTGCTCCCACGGGTGCCCTGCCTGCCATCCCCTGCCCGCTCCCTGCTACCCCGATCCCCTACCTGCTCCCTCCCTCTCTGGTGCCCTGCCCACTCCCTCCTTCCCTGGTCCTCCGCCCCCTTCTCCCCGCCATCCGCTGCCCACTCCCTCTCCACCATCCGCTGCCCTGAGCCGCAGTGAGTAGCTGCTGGCTCAGCATCTCCTCAGACCTTCCTGGCTGCATGGCACACTCCAGTTGCTTGAGTTTGGGGACGGATGAAAACATCGAGTCAGAGTGGTTCGTGTTGGAAGGGACCTCCAAAGCTCATCCTGTCCAACACCCTCTGCACTCAGCAGGGACATCCTCCACTAGAGCAGGCTGCCCGGAGCCCTGTCGAGCCTCACCTGGAACATCCCTGGGGATGGAGAGTTTTTTAAGGCTGGGCTTGGACGAGACAGAGCAGAGTCTAGAGACCAGGTTGTGTTTTCTGCCTTCAACTTCTGTGGCTGTGCATTATCCCTTTCTTACAGAAACAACTCAGGACCAATCCCAACTGCAACTTGCACGTCTAGGAGGCAGAGGAGTTGTTTTCTGAGCTGAGTTCTCACTGCAGGGTGTCTGCCAGTGGCAGAACCCACATTTCACATTACTCTTTGTTTCTGTTGGTGCTGCAGCAAACCTACTTATGGAGATAATGGTAAGGGAGCCCTCTCCTAAGGGAAGGAGCAGCTGACTGAGCTGTGTGCCTCAAGGCATTTCACTGCATAGCATGCAGAAAAGGGACATTTTCCTGCCTTCTGGGATTTGTCAATTCAAACTGAAACTCACATGCTACAGTGAGTATCTATACTCATGCTATAATGTGAATATATACCCATTCCAAACGTGGGGAATAGATCCTCCTTCCATAGGGAATACAAAGCAGCCTGCTTTATGCTGATGGATGAGAAGGTGAACCTGCTTCAACAAAACAGTTAAGCTCCTCAGCAAACTCTTTTTTATTTAATCCCTCCCCATTTTCAAGCTTCAGCCCACTCCCTCTCACCCTATCACTACAAACCCTTGTAAAAAGGCCCTTCCCAGCTTTCTTGTAGCTCTCCTCAGGTACTGGAAGGCTGCTCTAAGGTCTCCCTGGAACCTTCTCTTCTCCAGGCTGAACAGCCCCAACTCTCTCAGCCTGCCCCCACAGGGAGGTTCTCCACCCCTCCAGTCATCTTCATGGCACTCTTCCAGCCTGGATTTTTGCTTGGGATTGCCCTGCCCCATGTGCAGGACCTTGCACTTGGCATGGTTGAACTTCTTGAGGTTGGCTTGAGCCCACCTGTCCAGCCTGTCCAGGTGCCTCTGTCTGGGTCCCTTCCCTCCAGCATGCAGCTGGACCACACAGCTTGGTGCCATCAGCAGACTGCAGAGGGTGCCTCAGTGCCACTGTCCATGTCACTGACAAAGATGTCAAACAGCACTGGCCCCAGCACTGACCCCTGAGGGACACCACTTGTCACTGGTCTGCATTTGGACACTGAGCTGCTGACCACCTCTGAGTGCAGCCACCCAGGCAGTGGCCACCCCTCCAGCCCATGCTTTTCAGTTTGGTGACCAGGATGTCATGAGGGACAGTGTCAGACCAGGCAGATGGCTTCAGTTGCTCTTCTCTTATCCACTGGTGCTCTAAACTCCATCATAAAAGGCTACCAAGTGCATCAAACAGGGTTTGCACCTGCTGAAGCCATCCTGCTTGCCTCCCATCACCTCTTCTGCATTGTCCATAGCAGAGCCTTCAGGAGGACCTGCTCCATGATCTTACCAGGCACAGAGGTGAGACAGCCTGGCCTGAGTTCTCAGGGTGTTCCTTTATTCCCTTGTTGAAGATGGGGGTGATGTTTCCCCTCTTGCAGCCAGCAGGGACTTAAGCAGCTTGCCAGGAGTTTCTGCACAGGATGGACAGTGACAGTAGTTTGGCAGCTTCTCAGGACCCAGGGGTGGGTCTTGTTGGCCCCATGGACTCGTGCATATTCTCCTCAATATTTTGTATTTATCAGGGTTTTGAAGCAGTGCCAAGTCACAATATTTCTCATTTGAAATCCTAACCCTGTGTTTCCAAGTCCTCCAGGAGGGCTATGTCTTACAGCTGCAGAGATTTTACAGGACCTATTTCCCTCTCCTCTCATGGACATCAGTCTCAGCATGATGCTATCAAGCCATGGAGTGACCTTAAGGGTTTCATTAGGATGTGTTGATTCTGCAGTGTCTAAGCCTTAGATCAGCTCCCAGATTTTCTACTTTTCTTTCAGGAGCAGGACCTGTGCCTAGCTTTGGGAGTTTTACCTCAATGATTAGAATCACAGAATCAATCAGGGTTGGAAGGGACCACAAGGATCATCCAGGTCCACCCCTCCTGCCATGGGCAGGGACACCTCACACTAGATCAGGCTGGCCACAGCCTCATCCAGCCTGGCCTTAAACACCTCCAGGGATGAGGCTTCCACCACCTCCCTGGGCAACCCCTGCCAGGCTCTCACCACCCTCATGCTCAACAACTTCTTCCTAACATCCAGGCTGAATCTCCCCATTTCTAACTTGGATCCATTCCTCCCAGTCCTATCCCTACCTGACATCCTAAAAAGTCCCTCCCCAGCTTTCTTGTAGCCCCCTTCAGATCCTGCAAGGCCACAATAAGGTCTCCTGGGAGCCTTCTCCTCTCCAGACTGCACAGCCCCAACTGCCTCAGTCTGTCCTCACAGCAGAGCAGCTCCAGCCCTCTGAGCATCCTCATGGCCCTTCTCTGGACACCTTCCAGCACATCCACATCCCTCTTGTCCCAGGGGCTCCAGAACTGGAGGCAGTGCTCCAGGTAGGGTCTCAGCAGTGGGGAGCAGATGGGGAGGATCACTTCCCTTGCCCTGCTGCCCACACTGCTAGTGCCAAGCAGTGCTCTGATTTACCCAGAACTGAGCAAGTCTTCTCTGACGACCATGCATCCACTCTGCTCTGGTGGCTTGCATCTTAGAGCTGTCTCTGTGTTGCGTTGCTAAAACCAGTGCCTCAAAACCAAAGATAAATTGCTTCTTTTGTTGTCAAGCTGTTGCCAGATTATGCTGTGGCACAAATTTTTCTCTCTGTTGTACTTATTCTCTTGCTGACCCATTCCAAATTGTCTCTGAAGCGGCAAACAAGCGAGTGGTGGCAGAGACGCTGCTGCTTCCCAGCACAGCAACTGCCCAGGTCCCTTGGTCTGTTCCTCCGTAGAGCTGAACAAAATGTTCAGTGATTTCTTTCCCACAGCAGCATAATGGTGTGGGAGGAGGAGGCACACAGCTTCTGTGACAGAGGGGGAACAGGAGGACTCCAGCGTGGGAAAGGGAACACTGAGGCTGTATGGTAGGAAGTTAGACTCACGCTGCGGTGATGTGCTGAAGTCATGGGGGAGATAGGCTGGAAGGAAAGTGTGAGGGTGTCACTGGCAGTGAGGTGAGGAGGTGGGAGGCACCTTGCCTCTGGGCTGGGAGGTGGTGGGAAAGGAGCAGAGAGCGTGGGCAGCTGAGCACAGGTGTTTCAGGAAGGCTGCATTTAGGAACTAAATTTGGGGTGCTCTGAGGGCTTCGACTCATCTGTCTGGTAGGCTTAACTGCAGCCTCTGAATGCCCACTGACCTCTCTGGCAAGGCTTTGCAGGATCCTGGGATAGCTCCAGCTGGAGGAGACCTCTGGAAGTCTCTAACCCAAGCTCCTGCTCACAGCAGGGTCAGCTTGGGGGCCACCAGGCAGGCAGGAGATGATGGGGGAAGTGTTGGCTGTGTAGCCAAACTGCCTTTTCTGGAGGTGTTAATGTCTTAAGCAGCTAAATACACTTGAGACTGCGAGCAGGAGCCCCACGAAGTTAAGAAAGAGTGGCAGGGCAGCTGTGAGGGCTGTGCCATTCTCACTGGGCTCCTGGGGCACACTTTGCTCTTGCCAGCCAGGGAGAGCTGCAAAGGCAGTAGAAGGTGAAATGAGTGAATGCCATCCTGTGCTCCTGGGGCTCACAGACTCCCTTCACTCCCCTCCTTTTCTGGCCTGCCGTTTCTAGGAACCCACCATCTGCCTCAAGACAACTCTGCCCTGGATTTCTGTGATTTAGCCTGAACTGAAGAGCATAGGACTCTTGAAAAGTCAAACAGGGTGGGTTTAAAATCCAGACAATTAAACTCTTGTGTTAGGCAGTGGGTAATGCCCAGATGCTCTCTTGGCTGTGCTGCAGCACCTTGATGAAAGTCCAGCCCTGGATGCAGTAGGCAGAGCTGGGCAGGCTTTGGATCAGTCAGGTGTATCTCCTAGCATCCCATCCAGTCTACATAGCTGTTCTCTCCTGCTTCACTTAGATCTACTGCAGCTGCTTTCCTCCATTGCATTGTATGGGAGGTGTGGGTGGCTCAGGCACTGGGACACTCATCTTCTGTGCTGCTCACAGTCTCTCCTCCTGGGTCTCACTGTCCTCAGCTGGGTGCTTCACCTCCCCTCCTACTTCAGTTTTTCCTCCAGTCCCAGATGGCCCTAATATATATTCTTAAAACCTCTCCTATTTTTAGACTCGTCTACATCTCACACACCAGAAAGAGCATTAATTATACATAAATTCTGCCAAACTCCTGAGCTCTTGTGCAGCAGCAGCTATCTGCAGCAGGAGCTTGCTGCTTTGGAATGCATTATTAAAGCAGACAAGGCTGAGTGACAAGCTTCATTTTCTGGCTGCATTCCAGTGCCTCCTGTGCCCACTGCCAACCTCAGAGACTGTGACTCCCCTGAGCTGAGCAATTTTCATCTCCAGAGAAGTAGGCAGTAGAATTTGGGGCATAACTCATCTTGCCCCAAATTGGATGCCAGTGCTGGAATTGAGCCCTGAGTTAAATTTGCTGAATGCAGAGAGCCCAGACAGTGGGGCACTAAAAAAAAAAAAATCACTGAGGGAGGCAGCAGCACATCCAGCAANCACTGCTTAATGACCCCCAGGACCCCACTGTCCCTCTTGGCCACCAGGGCACATTGCTGCCCATGGATGTTCCCCAGCAGCACTCCCAGCTCCCTTTCCACAGGGCTGCTCTCCAGCAGATCTCTAGCAGCAGGTCTTTGCTGTGACAAGTGACCGTCAAGGTAGGTTGGCTGAGGTGGGGTTTGGGAGAGTGATGACAGCAGGGAGACAGAGCAGTAATTAATTCCTGCACCGTCTTGGGTCGATGCTGCTGCCGCTTTCCTGGCTTTTGTTCTCTCTTCTCTAAACCCAGGGAGCTCTGCTATGGTGTTGCCTGGATACCAGCGTGGGCTCTCCGGCAGAGCTGTCATTGAGCAAGGAGAGCTAAGGCAGGTTACCTCCAGGGTGGCGTTTTCAGCTGAAGGCTCTTCCACTGCGCTTTGTGCCTGCCGAGATCTCCATCACTCTTGTTGCAGCTCAGATTTATGGCTTCTGCTGTATCTGATTTTCTGCTGACTGGGTAACACAAACACTAATTCCAGTTCTCTGCTTGCTCTCTGCAGATTTATCCAGAGTACATCTACTAGCTAACCACAAATTAAATGTTCAGTGAGAACAAGAGAGATAAGGCAAAGATGGCTTAAAAAAAAAAAAAAAGGATGCACTTTTATTTGAAGAATAATCCAAGCTGGATGCAGGAGCAGCAGAGCTCTTGTGACAGCATCCCATGATTTAGCCTTGGGGTGTCCCTTCACTGTCCCTCCTGGGCAGAGTCTTTCTTTGAGGCTTCTGAATGAGTCTCACATTGACACACCTCTCCCGAAGGCATTTCCTCACCTCTTTTACACAGGACTTATTCAGCCTCTTTTGCTTCTCCTTAGGGATGGATGCTCCCTAGCACAGAAAAACTTCTCCTCGGGGATGGATGCTCCCTAGCACAGAAAAACTTCTCCTCGGGGATGGATGCTCCCTAGTGCAGAGAAGCTTCTCCTCGGGGATGGATGCTCCCTGGCGCGGAGAAGCTTCTCCTCGGGGATGGATGCTCCCTGGCGCGGAGAAGCTTCTCCTCGGGGATGGATGCTCTCTAGCACATAGATGTTATGTGCTGCAGCAGAGCCATCTCTCCCAGTCTCATCCACCTTAAGCTGAAGAAGCCCAGTCCCCTTCTTCCTTCTCTGGCACATGTCCACACTGAGCTGCTTACCATAAAGCCTGCCCTGACTGCTACTGCTGCTCACCAAGCCACCACTGCCTATCCCAGAGGAGGGAGATGCAAGAGCTGAGTAAGGGAAAGAGTTGCCCCAGGAACAGGAGGTCATTTCCAGGGCTCACTCCCATTTTTTTTATCTTCATCATAAGAAGTCTCTCTGGAAGAACATGGCTAGAGCTCCTGGATTAATCAGAATCCTAGAATCAGAATCATAGAAGCATGGATGGATGGTAGAGAGCCTGATTCTTCCACCTGCTCATCAGGAGACATCACAACCACTCTTGGGTCATCCAAATACTCTGCTTGTGCAATGCCTTTCTTCCTCTCCATTGTACTGCTAGTACTTTACTTATAAGCTTCTACTACATTTCATTCCTGAGAAGCAGAATTTTATCCCTCTATGAAACAATTTGCCTTGAGCCAGTCCCCACAGTGAGTTGGTGGCAAAATGGGGAGTGAAGGAGTGAGGCTGATGATCATTTCCTAGTTGTGATGCTTCCACTCATGACTGAATCAGAGGGATGGGACATGGGATGGGCACTGCATATCTCCTACCACACGAGAGCCTGCTGGCAATGTTTAAAGGCTTACAGAGACTGAGGGTTGTTTGGCTGCTGGAATGGGCTTCTGGCTGCTTGTACCATGGTGTGGTGCAACAACAGCAGCCAGCAGATATATTTAAACTTGGCCTAGGGCAGCTTTTTGCTGTAATGCTTGAGATGCTAACAAATATATATTAAAAAAAGGCCTTTTTTATTTCTGTTCCAGGCAGTGCATTTATTTCTGCCTCCTTCCTAAAAAGGAGCGTGAGGGCTGCTGATATATTGGGTAAGTGAAGGGTTTGCTGCTCTGGACATGTGTGTCACCATATGCTCAGCAAGCTGCAGCTCTCATGCAGCCCCCCCCCCACCTTCACACTCCCACTTTCCTGAGCAAGTGTTTTGAGGCAGAGCCTCTCAAAATTGGGAAGAAGTGACAAAAAGAGAGAGAGAAGCCTCAGTGCATGTGGAAAAGGCTACATTCCTAAGCCCCCTGCTCTTACAACAATAACTTGTTCCTTATGCATCCTCGTTGCTCAAATGTTTATTTTCTTTGCCTATTTTTTGCCTCTCAGGCTGTATTTAGCATTATCTTCCAGGAGTACAGCACAAATTTAATGCAAACAGTGGAGTTAATCTTTCAAATGCAAGAGTTGTGGGGTGGGGTTTTTGGTTTGGGTTTGAGGTTTTGTTTTTTGGTTTTTTTTACTGCATAGACATTGCACAAAAAATTCAAGCTCAATTAAAAGTGACAACTTCCCTTTTGGTAGTAATCTTATGGCTTCAAAGAACAGGCAATCATATTGTCAAGTGTCTTATTGGGCAAACTGCAAAAGCTTGTCCACTTTTTGCCTCTGTCCAAGATGGCTTTTGCATATCAAAACTGCGCAGCCTGACCACAAAGCCTGTTTCATAGAATCATAGAATGGTAAGGCTGGAAGGGACCTCAAAGCTCAGCCAGTTCCAACCCCCTGCCATAGGCAGGGACACCTCCCACTAGTACAGGTCACTCAAGGACTCATCCAGCCTGGTGCTGAACATCTCCATGGAGGTCGTGGAGCACAGAAGCACCCAATGTGATCTTTGATCATATTGGGTGCTTCTGTGCAACACAACCTCCCTGGGCAACCTGTGCCAGTGTCTCACCACCCTCACTGCAAACAACTTCCTCCTAACATCCACTTTCAATCTCCTCTCTGCCAGTTCAAACCCATTGCCCCTTGTCCTGGCATTACAAGACCTTGTCAATAGTCCCTCCCCAGCCTTCCTGTAGTCCCCTTCAGATCCTGCAAGGCTACTCTAAGGTCTCCTGGAAGCCTTCTCTTCTCCAGGCTGCACAGCCCCAACTCTCTCAGCCTGTCCTAAGAGCAGAGCTGCTGCAACCCTCTCAGCATCTTGGTGGCCTCCTCTGGATCCGCTCCAACGCTTCCATGTTCTTTGACATTTATTTAGGTTTGGGATCCAAGTTTGCCAGCTTAGCCAAAGTGTTTCTACCCCACCTTGCCCACCCCTCACCTTGCCTGCTCGTATGCCCCCTGCGGCCTTAGATGCTGTGTGCCGCTCTAAGCAGCGTGCAGCACTGATTTGTGTTATTTCTGTGGAGCTCAGCCTTGCAAGGAGGCTTTAACAACGCTGCTGCATTCCACAGGAGTGAGCTGTGTGATGGGAAATGTGGTGATGTTTTTGTGAGCACATAAATACAGAACAGTTCTGCTCCTCCGAAGGAGCTTTGCACTCTTAGCAGTGCCAGCAAAGCCCTCCGGCTGTGCTTTTGTTTTGTGCTCCCCAGCCCTCCTGTTCCACACCTATTTAGAGGTTTTGCCAAGAATGTTAAAGATTACTTGAAATTGAAATTTAAAAAAAAAAAAAGTTTAGCTTAATATCTTCCTTAATCCAATAGGGTTTATGAGCTCGGGATCGGCTCCCTTCCATCTCCATAGCTCTCTGCACATCTGTGTTTGGCAGCTGGCTGGCCACAGGACAGAACTTGCAGGGGTTTATTAAAAGCACAATCATGTAAGCTTGACCTTGGGAAGGGGCCTTGGCAGCCTGGTGGCTCAGCAGGCCTCTGCAAATCAGCCTTTGATAAAACACTTCATAGATCTGCAGCTACAACAGGGAGTGTCCAAAACCTTGGCTCCGTGACAGCTTGGACTAAGCGTTGGGTTGGAAGGGGGAGGGGGTGTGGGGGCACCCTCGTGGAGGGGTGGGGGGCAACCCAGTGGTGGTGAGTGGGGGACCCCCGTGGAGGTGTGTGTGTGGCACTCCTGTGGTTGTGAGTGTGGGACCCCTGTGGAGGTGTGTGTGCACTCCTGGGGTTGTGAGTGTGGGACCCTTGTGGAGGTGTGTGTGGCACTCCTGTGGTGGTGAGTGTGGGACCCCTGTGGAGGTGTGTGTGGCACTCCTGTGGTTGTGAGTGTGGGACCCCTGTGGAGGTGTGTGTGGCACTCCTGTAGTGGTGAGAGAACCCTGTGGAGGTGTGTGGGGCACTCACAGGGAGGTTTCTGTGGCACCCCCGTGGCGGTGTGTGTGTGTGACCCTCGCAGCATTGTGTGTGGTGTTCCTGTGGCAATGTGTGTAGCACTCCCTTGGCGGTGTGTGTGGGACCCTCGTGGCGGGGTGTGTGTGACCCCCGTGGAGGCGTGTGTGGCACCTCCATGGCAGTGTGTGTGTGACCCTCGTGAGGTGTGTGTGGCACCCCTGTGGCAGTGTGTATTGGACCCCCCGATTGCAGGGCAGGTCAATGGCTGGTGCAGGTCTCTGTGCCCACAGCACCACTGGCACAGGGATGTTTGCTCAGAGTGTTAAGGATCCAGCTGCCTGCCTGTCTCAGCGAGCAACTTCTCCTTTCAGCTTATGTGGCCTGCTTGGTGCCCATGAGAAATGCAAAGGACCAATTCCTCCTTTGTCACAAACCTGGCATGAGAGTCGAGAGCAGAGGGAAATGCTCTGCTGGCTTGGGACCCTCACTCAGGAGGCTTTGCTGGAAGGTGTTTTCCATAGTTCCAAAACTTGAGTCTCATAAACCTTGCACTAGGTAAGAGCACAAATGCAGAGCAGCTCAATTACTTAAACCCAGACCTGACCAAATGAGCTTAGTTTCATCTAGAAACTCCTACCAGCCCAGCTGGAGATGAGGGATGGCCCTGAGTACCAAGGATTGTGTTACCAAAAGGATGTGTCCTTTCCTTTGAAGGAGGAGCACTGGCGCTGACAGGGACCTATCTGCTGGTGGCATTTGCTCCCACTGCCCCCCAGGAGCTGACTGCAAGGCGAGTACAGAAGTGCTTGGTGAGCTGGCCTTTCTTGCTGTGTCTGGTGAGTAGCTGCTCCACACCACTCCCTAGCCCAGACAAAAAAAGAGTTGGTCAGCCTGGAGGAGAGAAAGCTCCAGGGGGACCTTAGAGCTGCCTGCCAATAGCTGAAGGGATCCTGCAGAAAGGCTGCAGAGGTGTAGGACAAGGAGCAGTGGATGGAAGCTGCAGCACAGGAGGTTGCAGCTCAACACAAGGGGAACTTCTTGCCTGGAAGGGTCCCAGAGCCCTGTCACAGGCCGCCCAAAGAGGCTGTGGAGTCTCCTTCTCTGGAGCCTTTCCAGGCCTGTCTGGATGTGTTCCTGTGTGCCCTGAGCTGGATTGTCTGGTCCTGCTCTGGCAGGGGGATTGGACTGGATGAGCTCTTTGGGTCCCTTCCAACCCCTGACATCCTGTGAGCACAGGCTGAGGGAGCTGGGGGGGTGCAGCCTGCAGAGGAGAAGGCTCCAGAGGCACCTCGGAGCTGCCTGCAGTGCCTGAAGGGATCCTGCAGGAAGGCTGCAGAGAGGCCAAGGGGGAATGGTTTGGAGCTGAGGCAGAGCAGGGTTAGAGTGGAGCTGAGGAAGAAGTTGTTGAGTGTGAGGGTGGTGAGAGTCTGGCACAGGCTGCCCAGGGAGGCTGTGGCTGCCTCCTTGGTGGGAGTGTTGAAGGCCAGGCTGGATGAGTCTTGCTGAGAGGTGTCCCTGGGCATGGTGGGGAGGTTGGAGGAGATAAACTCTGAGGTCCCTTCCAAACCTAAGCCATTCTAGGGCTGTTGGGCTTTCTCCTGAAGTACTGCCAGGAAAACTGCTCCTGAAGAGCAATTGTGCAATGCTCACAGCCCAGAGCAGATCTCTGGGTCATCACAGCTGAACTTGTGCTGAACCAAAAGATGCCTTTCGAGCTGCGTGCCAGAGCAAGGTCACAGTTGTGCAGGATTAACAAGCATGGAAAGATCTGGGGTGTTGGTGGGCTTGAAGGAAAAGCTGAACATTGACCCTGCTTCTATTGCCTCTGCGTGTTCCTGCCTCTCTTGCTCTGCCTGTGCAGCTAAGCCACAGGGCTCAGCTGGAGTGTCAGGGACTTGTGCTTTTAAAAGTCAGATCATCTGTGCTCCTGGCCCTGCTTTTTTCTTTCATATCCTTCTATTTCATCCCCATTGTTCTAAGCCTGAGTGAAAGAAACTTTGTGTGGAGTCAGGATGCAGAGAGGCAGCCTGCTACAGTGCTCCTGAGGTTAATCTGAACTTGGATTTTAACTCAAGCACAAAACTACCGTTGGGGTTAAAGTATCTGTAGATGAACTCCAAATACCATACATCTTCTTTGATGTATTTAATTAGTATCAGGAACAAGACCAGAGCAAGTAGGGGGAACTTCTCCCTCTCTTTTCTGCTGTAATGCTAAAAATTTGTTCTTGAAGCTGAATGCAGAGGATGCAACACAGGAGCTCCAGAAGCAGTTCCTTGTTTCCCTGTAAAGTGACTCACTCGAGGTAGACTATCAGTGCCCAGGCTGCTCTCAGCAGAAAGATCAGTTAGGAAGCCTCTGAGCAGGCAGTGTGAGGACCTTGCAGACAATCTGCAGAGTTTAGATACCTCTGGCTGTCCATGAGGGTGCTGAGCAGGCAGAAGGCACATAATGGCACAGGAAGTGTGGGGCTCCTTGCCCCAGGCTTTGGGCAGTTTACCGGCTCCTGAAGAATGGTGATGCAGCTTCGCAGGAGCTGTTCATGGCCACACTGCATGCATCACAACAGGCACTTCCAGCCAGGCAGCAGAGAGGCTTTTGAGGCAATGCCGCAGGGTTTGGGGGCACTCAGTGCTGCAGCAAATGCATGTCATCAGCAGAGGGAGGTTCAGAACAGGGGGTTCCCTGGAGGAGCCTCTCTCTTGCCTTCTGAACAGCCTCTCTGCAAGGCAGTCCCCCTGCAAATACCGCAGCAGCCTGGCCTTGTAGCACTGACTTTGAAGTGCTGTCTCACACACTGGTGTGGACGGGATGAAAGGAGAAACTCCCCGACCACAGCCAGCGACGCCAGCACCTCCTTTCCATGTGCTGGTGATGCTTCCCTCCTCCGGTCGGCAGGCTGCTGGCAAAGAGCTCTTCCCACCTTGGCACTTCTTCACTTTGGCTCACCAAGAGTTAATGGAAACACAGCTGAATGCCTGCGAGGGCTGGGCTGTGTTCTTGCCATGGAAAGGTGTTAGGTAACCCCTCACTCGCTTCCTTCTCTCCTCCTTGCTCCCCCCCTTCCTTCTCTCCTCCTTGCCCCCTTCTCTCTTCTCCCTGTCTCACTCAGCCCAATTCTACATCTACTGCATGGGTGACAGCAAAGGATGGAGAGAGCACCCAGCAGACCTCCTTGACTCAACAAAACATCCACCTTTATTTGTTCCTTTACTTCCCTGGGCTCATTTGTTTTGCTCTTCCTCTGCTCAAAGGAGACTGAGCCAGCAGCCTGGTGTGCTGCTGGAAGCTTAGGCATAGCCTGCTGTAAACATTCCCCTTGAGCAGGGCCCTAGCTCTCAGTAATTGTCAAATGCCTGGCACAGGTTGGCTGCTGAGACATAAGAAAAAGCAGAGCAGAAGCTGCAGAGCTCCCAGTGTGAAGTCATAGCCAGCAGACAGCACAGCAGCACAACACAGCCCAACAGCCTTTCTAAAAGCAGCCCTGAAGTGTGGTCTGCTGAGAAACACAAAGCCCCAAGGGCACAAAATGTTCTGTGTAGGTGACAAACCATCCCTGGGTGGCACTCCACTGGCAGCAGAGGAGTTGTGCAGAAATAGCCTCCAGTTCCCACACGAGACAACTCTGAGACACCTTCTGAGACCCTGCACTAGCAGCATCACAGAATCACAGAATGGTAAGGTTGGAATGCCTGAGAGTGATTATCCTAGCTTGGATTTTTCTTTTTTTCCCTCCTTTGCTTATGTGAATTTTGAGTGGCTACAGAAAGCATTAATTATGGATGAAGCTCTTAGGTTTTCCTAACCAGCAGCCCAGTGAGTATTGGGCTGTTAATATTTCATCTCTGTAAAATCAGGTTTAAAGTGTTTCTGCCTTCCCTTCCAAGTGCCTAGAAGACCCTCCTGGTTCTTTGGTCCCTGTGTTGCTGCCCATCCCAGAATAACAGTTGAGGTAGACAATGCAGCATTGTGTTCTGCTGCCTTCTGGTACTACTTAGAGACATGGAAGACATCCTGATTGCAAACTAATGGTGATGAGATGTGGGCTTGAGGAGACTTCAGCAGAGATTAGTTCTAAGAGCAGAAATTACTGTAAGCAGGTCGAGCTCCTCCAAACCAACCGTGGAGCTGCTGTAACCTACACACTTCCCATCCCTGCACTTTGTGTCTAACCCCATCACAGCTATCAGCTCTGAGAGCAACAACTGCTTTGTGGCACTCTGGAGAGACAGCCACAGGCAGAAACTGGGAGACTCCAGGGGGGTCCCTGTCCATGCATCCTGCTTGCAGTGTCCCTCAGTGTGATGACCTCTCCCTTGCCTTGTGGTTAGAGGAGACCTGTGGGTGGGTCACTGAGCAGCAGAGAACCATGCAAGAGTGGCTTGGCTGCTGGGCAGCCAGAGGTGAGAACTGTTTGGATTTCATGCTTAGTGTGTGAGACTTGACAGAGCTGAGTAAGCTTAAGTCACAGCCCTGAAAAGCAAACAGCAGCTTTCTCCCTGCCCTCTGCCACAGCACTCACATCTCTGGCCCTACAACTCTGCTGCTCTTGGGGCTTCCCCAGGAGGCAGAAGCAGCCAAGCACACAGACCTGTGTGACCACCAGGGACTCTTTTATGTCTCTCTGGTGGCACTGCTTGGCTGTTCCCTTTCAGAAGGGTCTGTTTGCCTCTAAGCAGGAGGTCACAGTGGAGCTTTGTGGTGGCTGTAGCGTGAGGAGAGCTGATGACAGGATGGGGACCAATGGAGTGCTGGTGGACAGAGCCAGCAGTGATGACCTGGTCCAGGCAAGGTTGGCAGTGCTTGGCACTACCTGCCACTCTGAGGGCTGAAGTGAGGTGGAAGAGGGATTGGAACAGCAGAGCTGGTGTGGTGGAGTGGTCTGAGCCAGCAGCTGTCCCTGGGCTTGTCTTGGGGCAGCTGGAAATCCAAGTGCCAGGGCAGATGATGGTGCTTCCCTCCACTGGCACTGTAATGGGAGCTGCCATGGGGATGTCAAACACATCACTAGCTGAGGTCTGGCTGGCTGCACACCCTCCTCTCTGCACGCCCTGCGGCAAGCAGCCCGGGGCTCGGTGCTCAGGTTTGCACCGAGGCAGGGAAGCTTCCTTCTGCCCTGTCAGCGATTGCTGTCTGTCAGAACAGCTCTGGGAGCTACTTGGAGGCTGCTGTAGCAATGGGACACCCCCCTCTGGCTGCAAGATGTGTTTGCCAGTGGCACAAAGAATAGAGCTGCTACCTTTATTTCTCCTCTGGAGCTGCCTCAAACCCTGTTCCTCTTCCACAGCGAGGTCAAGGTGAACTCATTGTCTGTGAGTCTTAACTTCTGCCTTGGTGCTTGACTTAGACACACCAATTGCTAGAGCTGGGGGAGCTGCACAAGTCACTGACTGTGAGAATGAGGCAGGAGCCAGTGGCCCAGCTTCCACCTCTCCTGGTGGGCAGAGATGTCCCTCTGGAGGGAGGTGAGACCAAGAGATTGCAGGAGGGATTGCAAGGGTTGTTAAACAAGGATTAGCCCAGGAATGCTTTTGCAAAATGCAGTAAAATGCTTTAGCATTGGTCAGTGCTTTGCTTTTTTCTTTTGTTTTCAAATCCTGTGATCAATATTGGCATCTTTTAAAGGTGCTAGAGAACCCAGAGTTGTGGGTGTAGTGTCCTGAGACACGACTGCCTCTCGGGCATCTTTGGGAGCATGAAGTAAATGACAAAGGAGTGGAAACAAAACTGAGTTCTGTTCATATTTTTTAATGTTATTAAAGTGGGGGAGGTGTGAGGGTGGTAGAGAACTGTGGTGAGTGATGTGTGCTGCCCTGCTGCAGTTGCTCTCCAACCTGAGAGCTGGGCTGGTGCTTTATGTGAGGCCACTGCTGGTGCTTCAGTTGCCTCTCTGGAAGCTCTGTCAGGTGCTTTTGAGCCTACTGCTGCCTTTGAAAGTGGAGTGGCATCATGGACCATGAAGTAGTACAGTGGTGACAAACCCAAGGAGAACTTGATCCTCACATCCAATCTCAATCTGCTCTCTCTCATTTCAAGCCATTGCCCTCATCCTGTCCCTGCAGCCTTTGCAAACAGCTCCTCTGCAGCCTGCTTGCAGCCCCCTTCAGCTACTGGCAGGTCACTCTCAGGTCTGCCTGGAGCCTCCAGGCTGAACACCCCCAGCTCCCTCAGCCTGCCCTTGTAGCAGAGCTGCTCCAACCCCCTGAGCATTTTTGTGGCCTCCTCTGAACCCACTCCAGCAGGCCCCTGTCTCTCTTGTGCTGAGGGCTCCAGAGCTGGACACAGCCCTGCAGCTGAGGTCTCCCCAGAGCAGAGGGGCAGGATCCCCTCTCTCCAGCTCTGCCCATGCTGCTTTGGATGCAGCCCAGGCTGCCCTTGGCCTTCTGGGCTGCCAGTGCCCATTGCTGGCTCCTGTCCAGCTTCTCCCCCACCAGCACCCCCAAGTCCTTTCCTGCAGGGCAGCTCTCAATCTCACCAGCCCCCAGCCTGGACTGATGTCTGGGATTGCCCCAGCCTGGGTGCAGGACCTTGCACTTTGCCTTATGGAACCTCATGAGGTTCTCCTCAGCCACCTCTGCAGCTGCCCAGATCTCTCTGGAAGCCATCCCATCCTTCAGCCTCAGAACCACACCACTCAGCTTGGGATCACTTGCAAAAACTTATGGGTGGGACAAGGAAAGGAAAAAACTAAAGAAACCAATTTAACTTAGTGTGAGAGGAGAGAGATGGCAATAGTTTGACAGCTCAGCCAACTGGCAGTAAGGGAAGCTCTAAGAAGATGCTGAAGTAATTCACCTTTGAACTGCCAGAGCAGAGATGTGGGACACCTCCAAGAGTTTGGGTGAGGCATTTGTTGCACAGCTTCACAGCTCTAACTTTCTGCTCTTTTATCTCCAGATCTTAGAAATTATCACCTTCTGCATTCTCCTCTACTTCCACAAGAGGAAGGCTGTGAAGCACCTCCTGGTTCTGCTGCTGATGGTAGCACTGCTGGGTAAGAGAGATTCACTTCAGTGCTCCTGGGCCCTCGGGCTGCACAGCCCTGAGCACTTCTTTGCCATGGAGCCTGCAAACCTGATGCCAGCAGTGCCGAAGGGATGCACTGGGGCTGCTGAACAGCAGCAGGGCTGTTAAACCCCTTGCCCCAGCAGGCACTAGCTGCAGCTTGGTGGGCAGGCTAAAACCCACAACTTCAGCTAGGGGCTGCTGAGGCTTTGGTGACCCTGTGCAGCTTGAGGGGAAAATGTGTCCTGGTTCCTGCTCTCTCAAAAAAGGCACAAACAAACAAACAAAGCCTGCTAAAGGGAAACTTCTGAAATGCTGACATTTCCCTCCAGCAGGAAACCCAGAACTGGGGCTGCCTTTGGCTCCTGCAGCTGCCCTGGTGCCTGAAGGGCCCCACAAAGCTCCACACAGAGCCTGCTGCTTGCTCTCTGACCCTTCTGCAGAGCTGGGACTGGGGGGGCTGAGAGAGGCTCCAGCACCTTTGCTCCCCCTGCCTGACACCTCCACTGTCCTTGAAGCCCATGGCTGCAGGAGAGGTAGATGAGGGCTGGGGTCTGGGTGGCAGCTGTTGGTAGGAGATTTTCTTTTCTTGCCAGAGTGAGTGATTGGCATTGGAATGGGCTGCCCAGGGAGGTGCTGGAGTGCCCATCCCTGGAGGTGTTCAAGACAAGCCTGGATGAGGCACTTAGTGCCATGGTCTGGTTGCTTGGCTAGGGCTGGGTGCTAGGGTGGGCTGGGTGAGCTTGGAGCTCTCTTCCAACCTGCTTGATTCTGTGATTCTGTGATTTCTGCCCTGGAATCTGGGTGGCAGCTCATGGTAGGGTACTGCTGCCCTGGGGTCTGGGTGGCAGCTCATGGTAGGGCACTGCTGCCCTGGGGTCTGGGTGGCAGCTCATGGTAGGGCACTGCTGCCCTGGGGTCTGGGTGGCAGCTCATGGTAGGGCACTGCTGCCCTGGGGTCTGGGCATCCCTGACTCATACCTGCACAGGTGAGTGCCTGGCAGAGGGTTCACACAGATGGGCATGGAATGTAGAATGAGAGGGCAGCCTTTGTGCTGCTCTGGCTGTGAGAGCTGCTCTCATGATGAAGAAAAGCCAGAGCTGATCACAAAGTCTGTGTTTCACTGAGCACAACTCTGGAGCCCATTTGGTGAGAATCATCTTCCCTCCTGCATATCCTGGGAGCTAGCAGAAGGTTGGTTTGGTTTGGGGTTTTTTTTTGGGGGTGTGTGGAATATTTCAGATTAAAGTGGGATTTCTGAGCTTCCTGCCTTCACAGCTGGGAAGTGACATCATTGGTCACACTAGCCTCAGGGGAAGGGCCATTCTACCAGAGAGGAAAACCATTTCCTAGGTCTGGAAATGTATTCTGGGGATGCTTCAGCTAAAAAGAACATTCCACTGCCTTAAAAAAAAAACAAAAAACAAACAAACCAAAACCAAACCAACCAACTAAGCAATCAGACAAAAAACAAACCAAAACCAAACCAATCAACTAAGCAACCAAACAAAAAACCTGATGCTTTCTTTTCTGGGTTTTTATTTATCTGTCTGCTGTTTAGGCTTTTTTTGTTGCTGCTTTTTTGTTTGTTTGGGTTGGATTTGGTTTTCTGTTTGTTTGGTTTTGGTGGTGGTGCTTTTTGTTTGATTCTAAGAGAGGGAAGTTGTTCTTTCATCAGGAACAATTTATCACAGAACCCAGCAGGTTGGAAAAGACCTCTGAGATCATCCAGTCCAACCTTATCACCTAACCCTTCTAATGAACTGACCCATGGCACTAAGTGCCTCATCCAGCCTCCTCTTAAACACCTCCCAGGCATCTTCACCCTTAGCTGGACAATCCAAGCTACTAATTTTCACCTGTGAATGTTCCCTTAAGACAACAGCTCCCTGGTAGGAGGGTGAAGACCTCAGGTTTTATTGTTTCCTCACCCAGAGCTCAGCCTGTGCACACCTGCACACAAGTCCTGTCCTAGAATCATAGAATGGGAAGGTTGGAAGGGACCTCAAAGATCATCCAGT
>WBNM01028483.1:0-18661 GCA_013399055.1 Ramphastos sulfuratus | reverse complement strand
GCTGCCGGCGGCTGTGCTGTCTGTCGCTTGCCTCTACGGAATGGCTTGCCGGCAGCGTTGCTGTCTGTCGCTGGCCTCTACGGAATGGCTTGCCGGCAGCGTTGCTGTCTGTCGGTAGCCTCTACGGAATGGCTTGCCGGCAGCGTTGCTGTCTGTCGCTGGCCTCTACGGAATGGCTTGCTAGCAGGCACGTTTGGACGTGGCACTTGGTGCCATGGTCTAGTCTTGAGGTCTGTGGTAATGGGTTGGACTTGATGATCTTTGAGGTCTCTTCCAACCTTGCTATACTGTGATACTGTGATTGCTGTCTGTTGGTAGTGACAAAGAGCAGGCAAGAAAAGTTGTTGCTAAATGGAGTTCTGGAAGACTCAATCAGTTCACAGCCTTCGAAGCAAAATGAAAATAAGAAAATGCTGGGCTGTTTCCAGAACTGAGAGCTACATTTTGCTGTGCTTTGCTGGCTTGCTAGAAGGACCTGCCTCATCCTGACAGCCAGCAAAGGTCTTTCCCATGCACACAGCAGCCTCTCCCTGTCGGAACCGGTAGAGCAAGTTTAGCAGCCTGGTAAACTCCCCAAATGACAACCAGCTGCGGTGCGTAGCAGCTCGCGTGGATCCCTTTCAGAAGGGGAATTCTAGGTTAAGTGAAGGACAGAAAACGACTCCAAAGACTTTTTTTGAAGCATTTAACATTTTCTGCTGGGTGAGAACTCTGAGCTTGGCGCTGTTAAAGAGGGGCTGCAAGCCTCGGAAAGGGTGCAGGGCGTAAGAAGGTGAGCAGGGAGGGTGGCTGGGATGCTGCATCAGCAACCAGCCCAAACGATCCTGTTGTTAGAACATTTATGACTCATTTTAAGGCACACTGGGGGCTTTCCTGTCATTGCTGTGCAGGAGTTTCTCAGGCAGAGCTGCCACTAATGAGAAAGGAGTTAGCCTGCAGCCCAGATTGCCTCAGCACCTGTGTCAGAGGAGACCTACACTCTGTGACCCAGGACAGCCTTGTGCCAAGAGGGGGCTGCCTTCTCCTGGCTACGTGGGGAACTTGGCCTCCTCCCTCCTGAGGAGATCAAGCCAGATCATGGAATGGAATCATGGAATCATAGAATCAGTCAGGGCTGGAAGGGACCACAAGGATCAGCCAGTTCTGACCCCCTGCCAGGCCCAGGGACACCTCACACTACATCAGCCCCAACTCCCTCAGTCTCTCCTCACAGCAGAGCAACTCCAGCCCTCTGAGCATCCTCCTGGTCCTTCTCTGGACAGGCTCCAGCATCTCCACATCCCTCTTGTCCCAGGGGCTCCAGCACTGGATGCAGCACTCCAGGTGGGGTCTCACCAGAATGAGCAGAGGGGCAGGATCACCTCCCTCACCCTGCTGCCCACACTTCTCCTGCTGCAGCCCAGGCTCTGGTTGCTGTCTGGGCTGCAAGTGCACACTGCTGGCTCATGTTGAGCTTCTCCTCCACCAGCACCCCCAAGTCCCTCTCCTCAGGGCTGCTCTCCAGCCAGTCCCTGCCCAGCCTGCATTGGTGCTTGGGATTGCCCCAACCCAGCTGCAGGACCTTGCCCTTGGTCTTGTTGAATGGCTGAATAGCTTTGAGACTGGGTGCACAGGCATTGCATCAGGTTAGGCAAAGCACTGTGTAAGCAGGGCTCTGAAGAACAGAGCTGGGGTGCCCATACAAGGTCCCTCCTCTCGTGATTCCCTCACCCCCAGGTACAGGCTTTGAAGGCAGAGCCACACTTCAGCTGTGCTGGTTCGCAGCATGGCTTTTCTAGGTGGAACTGTGCTCATCAGTGGTTTGAAGCTAATACACACAGCTGTGAATTAGGGCAGCTGAGATCCTGATAGGGATCTGGTTCTGCCACCTCTGCTGCTGAGGTGCTCATCCCTGGCAGAGGGGTGGCCAGCAAGAGGTAGAGACCCCTTCAGCCAGAAAGAGTTGGCAAACCTCCCTGCTGGAGCCCTTACCTGGGTGTGAACAGCAGGGCCAGGGTTGGTTGTTGAGAGCCTGTTCCCAGTGGAGGTGTCCACAGGGTCTGTTGTGGTGGCTTAGCTAAATCCATGAAGAGCCTCTCAGCTACATTGGTATGAGCCTGCTTGGGAATGAGACCTGGAGTTGGACCTGCATAAGAGGTGTTGCTGACACCACACAAAACACCTGCACCTGTGGAGTTACTGACCCAGCAGGGGCTCCAAGCTGACAGCCTTGTGCTGGTTTGAGGCTAATTGGAACATTTTAATGAGAAAAAATAGATGATAGGCTGTGAAAAGCAAAGAGTGGTGGTGTCTGCTTCACTCATAGGCTTGCAGAGATGTACAAGGAGAAGGACACAAGCATAGATGAGAGAGTTCTGCCTGTTGGGGTCTGTGTCTTCTCCCTGGGCTTCTGCTGCTCTGTCTGGATCTGTGTAACCCAACTAATCACTGCTTCTAACCCCCTTTGCTGATCCTTCCTGCTCACCTTGCACGTAAGGCAGACTCTGGGATAAGGCAGAGAGGTGGAAAGAAGGTGGAAGGGTGGTTGGGAGCCCCTCCTGGGGACTCTGATGTCTGGGAGGGGAATTGCGTTTCTGCATTACCTTTAACTTGTCTATGTCTGTATAGAGCTGTAAATATTTGCAATACATTGTAAATAGCTGCTTGTAAATTGTGCTAAGCTGTGAATACAAAGCTGCATTCCTTAACTTCCAGCTGGCTCAGTCTAGTCTGGGTGAGTTCATTGTGTGTGTGTGTGGGGGGGTGACTCCCAAACCATCACAAGGCTAAACCTGCTTCAGCCCTCTGCAGCAAGCCTAGGCAAAGGGATGCAGGCACAGAAAACCAACCCAGCCCAGCGGGCAGGGCTGTCTGCCTGGGCACTGCTCGGCTCTCCGGGAGCATGGCACTCCTCCTGAGCCTCCCAGCTGCCTCACATCGCTGGGAAGCCAGACAAGACCTGCACTTCTTGTTTCTGTCGTGTTCCAGGGGCTGTGTTTTATCAGGAATTCCGAAGTGCAGCTCTGCTGAGCCTCTGCATGTTTCTGCTGGGGTAAGTGGATCGGGCCGCAGCCGCGCGGGGCGAGCTTCGGGCCACAGCAGCACTGCCTCCCAGGGTCCTTTCTTGTCCCCTCTTGCTATTAAAGTATTATGGTATAGCCATTAGAGGAGGATGAGGAAACACTGAAGGAAAGATTGATGCCTGCCCTTTGGGAGGTTGGAGGCCTGAGTTCGAATCCAGACACATCAAAACGTGAGACACTCATGAGCTACTAATCTGCTGGTGGGATGAAAAAGCAGCAGCAAGGAGCCCTCACTGCTCTCCATGCTACAACTCTGAGTAATCTTCTCCCATCCTACCGTCCACTTAACGTGCCCAGCTGGTCTGTGGTGCCACTGGGGCCTGGGCAATGAGGTGAGCTGCTTGCCTGCAAGGCAGCACCGCAGTATTCCTCCTTGTGCCAATAAAGGACACGGTGCGCCCACAGGATGGCTCAGAGCGTGCCGAGAATCACGGAATGCCAGGGACCTCGGAAGATCATCCAGTCCAATCCCCCTGCCAGAGCAGGATAGATGAAGCTGTTAACAATCCATGTCTAAAGAGAGACCAAGGGCTTGTGAGAGCAGAAACCTACTGGCTACCAGCATGGCCAAAGAATCATAGAATCAGTCAGGGTTGGAAGGCACAAGGATCATCTAGCTCCAACCCCCCTGCCATGGGCAGGGACAAAGCTCTGGGGACAGGTGGCAGCTGCTTGACAATGGGCATGAGATGGTTAAAAGCATCTCCCAGAGCTGCTGGAGGTGTCTTGCCATGGTGCTGTCGAATGAAGGGGCTGATAGCTGCAGACATCTCCATCCTCTGCAGCTGGACTTGGGGGGAGCTCACTCAACTGCAGGGAAAGTGACGGGAAAGGGAGATGAGCAAATTCAGCTCAGGGATTCGGCGGGCAGGAACTGCTGCCTGAGTGTCCAACAGAGAGCAGATAGAAGATTTGTCCAAGCAGAGCGTTGCTCCTGGCTTGCAGATTGCCCCTGAGACACACAGGCAAAAGAGAAAACCAGTGGAGAGAGGTTGACTGGCATCGGCCAGGCTGTCCATGGCATGGCAAATGCTGGGATGTCAGCTTGGACACTGTGCTCAGGGATCCAAGTATTGCAGCCTCACGCTCACAGGCACTTGCTGAGGTGCAGATTGCTGAAAGTGCAACTTTGGAACTGATCACAAGGATCCAGGAGGCAAAAAGTAAACTGAAAGGTGAATGTATAGAGCTGCCAAGAAGGAAAGCTCCTTTGTAAACTCAGCAGCTTGGGTTTGGGCATCCTTGAAAGAGGACCAAGGGGAAGAAATTCTCATCTCTGCCGCACTGACCTGTCCCTGATGCTGCTGTGCCACTGCTGTTTTGCAGGTGCCTCCTAGTTTTCCTTGGTGTCTTTGCAATTGCAAGAAATCAGCAAGAGGAGCAGCTACAAACTCCTTTTATTGACTGTGGAAGTATTCCTGGTGAGCAGGGCTTTGGCTTTTTCTCTCTCTGTTCAAAAACGAAGTATCAGGTAATGGGAGGACCAAGGAAAGCTGAGCCACAAATGTGCCCTAGCCAGATTTAACACATCCACTCTTCCCTTCATTTCTGTTCCTCTTCTCAACAGATTCTTTTTTCAAATAATTTTCCAGGGGGGTTCCAAGCTCTTATTACAAGCAGTGGAATGAAAACAATGATCACTGGGGCAAGGAATGTCTAAATGATGCCTTGGTTGGGCGGGGGGGGGGAAGGAATTCGTATTATTAACATTCTTCACAGGGTCATTTGTTTCCTCCTTCTCTTCCCCCATTTTCTTAGGGCAAAAACTGACAGGCAAAATACAACCAGAGCCTCAGGCTCCAGGCTATGGCACTTGGAGTAATGAAGATGATGTGGTGAAGTCAAGGCTGGAAGGAGAAAGCACCTTACATGCCAACTGACACCAGGAACTCCACTGGCACAAGGGCCAGCAGCACTTTTTTTTCTGGACATATTTAAGTCTGTATGGGACTCCCTTATGCTGCTGAGTCAAAGGATTACTTATTCCTACTTCCTTTATCCTACCCTTGTCCCAAATGTCTTCTGGAGATAAAGGAAGCCTTGAGAAAGGCTTAATAACCACTAATGAAATGTGGCCTTTTCCTCAGATTGAAGCCTCCTGAGGCTATTTATAGTTTTAATTGCTTTGAAATGCAAATAGGCAGAGGACAGGATGTAAAAATTCCCTTTTGAAGCCACTCAGATCTGTGTGGATCTTGGGAGACAACGGTGGGGAGCGAGGATCATTTCCCTGACTGGCTTCAAAGTATTCTGCTTTGTGAGACCTTTGCAAACCTGAACTTTCCTGCTCAGCAGGCAAAGCTGGGGGCATGTCTGCAGGATACCCAAACCTGGGCACGCCCTGGCAGCCTGAGCAGGAGGATGTGGCTGCTCGGAAGCAGCAATGTGCTGGGAGCCAGCGTGCAGGGGTTTCACCAGCTGCTCCCCAGCCTGGGTCCCTTCCAGCTGGCACGGGGCAGCACCTCGCTTGTACCAGCTGCCTGACTCTGCCCTTCCCTACCCCTCTGACTGCTTAAGTTCAAGTTCCTAAAGCTCAGTAATACAAAAGAGCAGCACATTCTCTTCACAGGCTTCCTCCAGGGAGCAAGGGCAGGCTCCCAGCTGTTTATTGCAAGGCAAATGCAAGCTGCTTTCCAAGTGCCCAGCCAGAGCCTGTGCTGAAGGCGGGAACAGGAGGCCTACAGCTTGGCATGCTGTGACCTGGGAAGCACAGCAGGGAGAGGATTGGGTTTGTTGCTCTGCTAAATGATTGGCCTTGGGCAGCTTACCAAAACCTCTTTCTGTGACTCAGGAGAGCTGGAGGAGGGGTCCCAGGTAGAGGATTTTCTCTTTAAAACAAGAAATCCACTGTAAACACGTCTGGGGCAGAAGGGATTCTGCATTGGAAACTACTCTGGTTCTTCTTGAACAGCACCTCTTCCTTTTCCNTTTTTACTGTATTTGTGTTCCTGCTCCTGTCCACCTGGCAGGCTTCTTGCCTGCTCTGTGCCACAGCCCAGCTTTTGGTGGCCTCGTGATTGGCTTCTGTGCTTTGAAGCTGTGATCTCAGGCAGCTGCCAAGCTGCTGGAGTGGTTCTTTGTGGCCTCCTCTGGCCTCACTCCAGCAGCTCTGTGTCCTTCTGCTGCTGGGCACACCAGAGCTGGGGTCCCAGCAGAACAGTGTAAAGGGGCAGAATCCCCTCTCTTGCCCTGCTGCCCACACTCTCCATGAACACAGAGTGGCTCCAGGGGACTGCTAGCAGCCAGCTGTGTCCTGGAGCCCTGGCTGGCAGTGCCTGCAAGGCGTTGGCTGGCAGCTTCTGAAGCAGAGCTGCTGCAAGGAGCGATGAAGCAGGTGGCTCTAACCCTGCCTGTTTCACACTGTCACTGCCTCACTGCAGCCACTGGAACCAACACCTTACAGATGAGGAGTGTCCTGTGGCCATCCAGCAAGGAGCCAAAGTCTCTGCTTTTCTAGATCAGGCTGGGGGAAATGTAAATGGCTGATGGAAGCCTCCAGTGCAAGCAGACTGCTGCCAGCTCTCCAGCTGGAGATTTCCACTTTTGGAATAGGCACTACCCTGCCTAGATGAAATCTTTGGAGTCTGCTGCCAGGCCTCCTGCCAAGAATCATTGAAGTGGCTGAGAGAACAGCACTGTCCTTTGTCTTCTGCGGGCTAGCTGGTGGGCACACAGCCAGAGCAGCAGGAGGGTGAGATCAGGACTCCTCTCTCTGTTCTCTTGAGTTGCAGCAGCCTCTGTGCCCAGTGCTTGGTGCTGTCTAACGCTGATGGCTCCAGCCAGGAGAGACACACAAAGCTTGTGTGGCACAGAGGATGCCACTTAGGCAGCTCCTACCTGTCACTGAAGGCTGCTGCTGGTTGCACATCAAACACCACAGCAGTGGAGCTTCTGGTCAGCCTTCCCAGAGCAGCTGTTCCATGTTTTACAAGGGAGGGGAGCAGAGGAAGCTGATTTATGAGTACCAAGCACCACACTATCCAGGTGTTTCTTTTTCCAGGCACTGTTCAACTGCTAACCAACAGGCACATCCTGGCAGTGCTGCCTGGCTGCTGGGTGCATGGCCCTGCTGCAGGAGTCGATGCAGCAGCAGGAGGAACAGCAGGCTGCTNCAGAACTGGATGCAGTACTCCAGTACTGTCAGAAGGCAGCTCCATGTCATCTGGCCTGGCCTCCTGCACCATTGCAGGCAGACAGCTTCCTCCAAGCCCTTCTGTATTCAGCCTTTGGCCCACCTGCAGAAGGCAACTCACCTCTCCTGCTCCTCTCCTGCAAGAGCAGAGAAGCCACCAGTGCCATTTAGTCAGCCCCACTGGCAGCAAGCTCTTGCTTGCTTCTGAGTTGTGCTTCAGGTCTATTTTAACCTCCCTGGCTTTAGCTTGCAGCTCTTTGTCTCTTGCCAGTGATTTAAAGCACTTGGTGAGTCCCTCCAGTGGAATACAGTAAGGTAACTTTGGGCTTTTTGCTGTGCCAAACAGATGGACCTTGTAAGGCCTTCACCATCAGACCTTTCTGTCAGCCCTCAGATTGTTTCCCGTGCTTGTTTTCTCTTCTCTCTCCATTTTTCTAGTGTCTGCAATTAGCAGAACCAGATCCTAGCAGCACAGCCCCAGAGCAGCCCCAGTGGGCTGTGATCTGGTGCCCACTTTTCCCTTTCCCGCAGCTGCAGCTCTGCCACCTCTCCTGGGAGGTTCTTACACTTTCTCTTTTGACACTGTAATTTGGCAGCAGCTGTTTTGCATGCCCAGAGGTTCAGCAGCCTCAGGGATTTTTTTCAGTGATTGGACTTGTGACTCATTGCTGAGCTTGGTGAGAGTCCAATGAGTGGGTGTCCCGTGGGGGGGCAGCTCAGCAGGAGACCCTGCGGGCCGGCAGCTGGTGCAGGGGCAGTAGCTCCTGGCACTGGCAGTAAGCAGCCTCGCAGAGCTGCCCTTTCCTCCAGCACCTGAGAGATTTGAGAGCTCAGCCTGGATTTGAGAGGAGGTGACTCATCCGGTGGCTGTTGGAGCTGCAGCAAGTAAACAGGCTCTGGATCTGGAGACACCCTGCCCAGGGCACTTGGTCTCTCCTCAAGGATGGCAATGGTGCACCAGGGAGAAAGGAGGCTGCCATCTGTCATACACCATAGCAAGGTTTCTGCTCCCTCACAGCCTCAGGGTGAGGATGTCTTGTGAAAGCAGCAGTTTGGGCATGTCCCCTCCTGGAGGACACAAGCACCTGCTGGTGCTGCCCAGGGCACCCAGAGCCCGGAGAGCAGCAGGACCTGCACCTGCCCTGCCTCCTTTGGCTTGCTCAGGCCATCAGCCGTTTGCCTGGGCTGTGGATATCTCCCCTCTAAAGTGCCCAAGGCTCTTCACAGGGCCCTGCTTCTGGCTGGCCCCTGTGCTTCTGCTCCTCCTGCAGAAGGGAGCAGCTTGCCTCAGCCCTCTCAGGGAGCCAGGGTCTGAGATGCTTCTGCTCTGGAGACGCTCTGGGGCACATTCGCAGCCTAAGGCACAGCTGCTTTGCTCTTGCACTGTCAGGACCTTGAACCTGAGGAGTTTGGGTTGCTTTCTCCAGGCAATTTCAAATAGGGGAGATCAATCATGTCACCTCCATTAGCTTGATGTCATTTGGTGCTATCAAACCCACCCCCCCAAAAAAAAAAAAAAAAAAAAAAGCTGCTTTTAAGAGTGCAGCCTTTGCAAAGCGAGGGCCACGCCGCAGCGCTTTGAACGTGAACGCAGTGACTCACTTCTTTAGTGGCTCTTTCTTTTTTTTGAATCTCCAGAATGGCTTTTTTCCAAGCCAAGTCCTGCAAGGCCTCATAGAACAAACAAGGGTTACTGCTCTTTTCCACACATCACATGAAAAATATCCTAGAGGGGAGTGAGCTGCAGCCCATCTGCTGTAGCTTGGCCCGGAGTGGGGCGCAGCTCCCCGGCCATTACGCATGGCTCTGGTAAAGCAAACCACCTGCTTCCTGCACCAGGGGCTGCCTCCAGCCTTCTCTGAGGGGGAAACCCATCCAAGCCTCTGACAGGGGATGACAGCCTTGGCATCCCCTTTGCTGCATTTGTTCTTATGCCATTTGTTGTTCGCTCACTGGACTTTCCGTCGTCTTTTCCATCCAGACCAGAAAAAGGCAGGCTGGGCTGGAGAGAAACAGACTCTTCCTTTCCTGTTTGTTGTGTTGCCTCACTCCCCAGCTGCAGGCAGCAAACCCTTCCTTTGGGCACCCTTGGAAGGGATGGAAAAGGAGAGAGAGAGGAGTCTTGGAGCCTGCCTTCCAATAGCTGAAGGGATCCTCCGGGAAGGCTCCAGAGGGACTTTTTTACAGGAGCATCCACCCCTGGGCCATGGGGAATGGATTTAAATTGAAGAACAGGTTTAGACTGGACCTTAAAAGACATTCCTCACTCTGGAATGGATTGTCCAGAGAGGTTGTGGGTGTCCCCTCCCTGCAGATGTTCAGGGCCAGGCTGGATGTGGCCTTGAGTAAGCTGGGCTAGTTGAGAGGTGACCCTGCCCATGGCAGGGAGGGTGCATGAGATGATCTCTGAGTTCTCTAAGCCATTCTCTAATGGCTTCCCTAAGCCATTCTGTGGTCTGCCTGATTACCTGGGTGCTTCTCCACACCAGGCTTCTCAAGGCATCCCAAGGAAGAAAGGTGGGTGGTTTATAGAGGATACAGAGAGCACACATCAGAGCCCTGCAAAGTACCAGGTTCCCAAATGTTGGGTTTAGTTCCATTTTCTGGGTCCAGGAGTAGCTTTGTAAGAGCCTGCAGAGATTGTCTCAGTGAATGGGAGGCACCTCAGGAGTGCAGCATGAAAGAGCAGTCTGCCTAGAGCCAGCACTCACCCAGTTCCCTTTGGAAGAGGACCACAATGCAGACATTGAGCTGCCTCTTTTGGTGCTTGAAAGGGTCTTGCTTCTCTGTTCCTTTGGAGGGGCTGCCCCCTCAGCCCTTGGTCAGCAGGCAGGCAACCTGAAAAAGAGGGGCACTAGCTCTGAGAATGGATAATGCAGAAATACGACAAAGAGGAGACAAAAAGGAACCTCCCATTCGGTTACAGTCTGAGAGAGCCAAACCCCTCTGAGCAGCACAGCTGTCAGCAGGCATGGCAAACCTAAAGGCAACCTTCAGGAAGCCTCTTCAGAAGTCAGCCATCAGCACCCACATGCCTCAGAGTCTGCACAGCAAAGCCAGTAATAAATCAGGGGATGTCATAATTGCTGCTGCTGCCTCTCCCCCATCCCTTCATGCCTGTGTCTGTCTGTGCATGTAGCACAGACACAGGCCCAGAAAGGGCAGGACCTGCTTGGCTCTGCTTTTTCCTGCCTTGATGGCTCAAGAAGAGACCATTCTGAAAAAAAAAGAAAGTCTTCCTCCTCTCACGCCATGCCCCTGCAGGAGTAACCTCCTTTTTTTTCCCTGCTCAGATCATCATTTTAGGGATAAAACATGACTAAAGCCAAACATTTTCGTTTGGAGCAGACCTTCTCCAGTAGGTTTGGGTGGTCAGCTGTAGGGACCACCTGGCTTCTATCAAGGTCTTTGCAAAGAGAAAAACCCAAAGGGTTGTTTTAAGTGACTTCATTTTCTTTCAGAGGTTACTTTCTCCATGTTATTGTACAATAAACCCCTACCAGATGGGTTACAGCCCAGCTTCACAAGATAAAAAGACCAATTACACAAGAGAAGCAGTGAACAAATTGACCTGGTCAAGGAAAGCTTTCCTAAGCTAATTAAAACCACCTCGTGGCTGTGCTGTGAGACAGGAGCCAGCTTTCAGAGTGGTTATCCTCAAGCTCAAATGCAGCCCTGAGCTTGAAAAGCAGCTGGAAAATGGTTGGCCCCAGCAAGGAGCTGATGTGCAGCCTGGAGGAGGTGGCTCAGGCTGTGAGCATCACGCAGGTGGGGCCAGGTCATCAGGAATGGTCCTGGGATGAGGAGGTCAGGGACCTCCTTCCTCTCATTTCTATTCAGATTCACATCTCAGGGTCCCATTCCCTTGGTCTCAGAGGTCCATCCTTCACCAGCTCTCTCACTTGGTGCTTCCCTTTAACCCACCCCCAGCACACTTAGACTCTCAGTCTGCTCCTCCCTTACAGTCCCTCCAGCCTTTGGCACCTGTGGAAGCCCATGTGGCACCACTGCAGAGCTCCTCTGCCTCCCCTGCATCTTCTGTCCAGCCCAGAGCCCCCAGGCTGCTGCAGGCAGTGAACATCTCCTGTGGGGCCAGGCTGAGGGAGCTGGGGCTGGCAGCTGGCAGCAGGGGAGCCTGAGGGCTGCTCTCAGTGCTGTGCTAAAGATGTGCAGGGCAGTGTGGGGAGGATGCAGCCAGGCTCTGTCCAGGGGTGTCCAGTGACAGGCCAAGGGGCACTGGGAGCAAGCTGGAGCAGAGAAGGTGCCAGGGGAACAGGAGGGGAAACTTTGTCCCTGTGAGGGTGGCAGAGCCCTGGAGCAGGCTGCCCAGAGAGGCTGTGGAGTCTCCTTCTCCGGAGCCTTTCCAACCCCACCTGGATATGTTTCTGTGTGCCCTGCCCTGGGTGCTGCTGCAGGGGGCTTGGAGTGGCTGATCTCTGGAGGTCCCTCCCAACCCATTCTGTGGCGTTGGGGTTGGGCAAATTTCTTACAGCCACAGCAGCTGTGCAGCTCACACTGGCACTGGCACTGGCACTGGCACAGGCACAGAGAGCAGAACACGAACGTGAAGCTGAAAATGTCACCAGTCGGAGAGAGGTCTGCGGCAGCAGGGGACAGGTCCAGAATGGGGGTGGGGAATAGTAGGGGAAAGGTCATGACAATACAAGAAAAAAATAGAGAAAGAGAGCGAGAAGTTAATGTCGCTAGCAGAAAAGCAGGGCACGACCCCGCCGCTGGCAGCGGCGCAGAGGAGCTGCCCGCGGGCAGGCTGCCGGCTGGGGAGGCTGCAGCAGGAGTGAGTCAGTGCTGGGGTTCCGCTGCGCTCAGCACATGCGGACACCTCCCTCGGGCGCAGGCAGCGCTCACCCAGCTTGCTCTGTTGTTCCCAGTATTTTGCTGCCCTGGGCAACCAGCCCCAGCCCCTGCCCCTGCCTCTGCCCCTGCCCCTGCCTCTGCCCCTGCCCCGTCTGGCAGGACAGAGCCGGCAAGGCCCAGGGAGCCGAGGAGCAATTTGCTCTGCCAGTCGAGGCTGACTTTATCATCCCCACACTTGTCAGGCTGGGCAGGAACACAACATTCCCTGTTCCCAGGGTGTGTAGTGCTACTGGGAAGCCGTAAATCCTAACCCACTGCTTGATTCCCCTGGTGCAGAGCTGTTGCCCCTGTGTGCTGGCACAGCTGGGGGCTCCCTCTGCTTTCCCCCTTCGGTTGCCTGCCCCGGGTTGATCTGGAAGCCGCTGGGCAGCAGGGGGGCAGCAGCGGGGCAGCATTTGTTGCCAGCACCGAAGGATGCTCTGGGGAGAGCTTTGCCCTCTCACTTCGGACCAGCAGTGCGTTCTGCTGGGGCGGGGCCGGCACTCCTGGCTCCCTCTCCAGCCTCTGCCAGACACTGCTTTTCTTCTTTCCGTCCAGCTTGCCTTGGGAAGGGCAGGAAACAGAGCCTGGTGCGTTTGTTCTGCGGGCGACAGGAACCCGTTCAGCGTGCAGGCTGCTGCCCAGGACAGACCAAGGTGAGAGAAGCAGCCTGGCACCTTATCCCAGGGAACTTCAGGACTTCAGAGTGGAGAGAGAAAACTTATTGAAACTATTTGCATCTTGAATTTATTGGAAAACCAAACCCACTGCTATGGAGATTTCTGTAGGCTGTTGCTTAGGGTTTGGGGGAAAAACCAGCTGCAGAGTAGGGGGAGAAATGGAATCCAGCAAGGCCAGGGGTGGAGTCCTGCAGCTGCAAAACACAACCCCAGGGACAGGACAGGCTGGGGACTGACCTGCTGGGGAGCAGCTCTGGGGAAAGGGACCTGGGGGTGCTGGTGGGCAGAAAGGTGCCCNGGAGTGGCTGATCTCTGCAGGTCCCTTCCAACCCCTGCCATTCAGTGGTTTTGGCTAAGGGCTCAGGACAAATATCTATCTCCTTTTCAGTCTTCCCCCTTGTATTTTCCACTTGAAAAGCTGTTACCCTGGGAAAGTCTGAAGGTTTAGACAGAAAAATCTGCAGTTAATTGAAGGGTCCCTCCCACGGCGTGCGACAGAACAGGCGAGAGAGCCTCAATAAAGAGATTTTAGCTATAGCAATCCAGAGGGGACTCTTTTAAGGCCTTTCTGTGTTAAGGGACAAAATTGTCTCCTGCCTATGAGGTCAGGCACCCTGTGTAGCTCCTGTTTGAGAGGGAGACTCAAACTTCAGTCAGGAGCCTGGCTTGAAGCTTCACAAATTCTTCAATACTCAGTGGTCATAATATTGCGAGGGCTGAAGGGGAGGAAGCAGAGACTGCAGCTCCTACCTTTTTTTGTTCCAAGTCTGGGTCCCAACAGGCTCATTTATATCCTTGGATAGATTCAAATTAATTTTGCAAATGGCTCTGGGTAAGGCCCAGTTTTTCAATGGTCATCAATCCCCTGACCTTGCAGATAGAAGAGGTCACCTCTCCTGCTCCTTGCCAGCACCGAGCCGCAGCTGCTCTCGCAGCGGTCACTGCCCGCAGTGCTGAAAGGGAAGTTATTACTTTTGGTAGGGTTGGGGTTGGGGTTTTTTTTTTGTTCCCATTCCTGAAGACCACATGAAACCTGGCTACTGTCCTGGGAGTTCAAGTTACTGTCTTTGCAGTCCCTGGAGTTAACTTAATAGCCTGGGAGCTTGCCTGTAGAAAACATTTGGAGGAAAATGAATTTATGTTGTATTTCCTGCATACTTCTGATAGCTGCTTGGCCAGACTAACAGCATCCTTCCTTGTACTGTGGGACAACAATCTTGCAGCTTTGGATGGCCTTTCACAGAAAGAAATCTGAATAAAATTTAAAAAAATACACAGCATTGCAGAATGAAGTCCAAGATCTGCTGAGAGCAGGACCAAAGTGGAATTTAAACCACAACACAAATACAGCTACAGCACAAATGTGGCCTTTCCCTCTCTGCTGCACTTCAGGAGGGAAGGTGTCAAAAAAATAAACTGTTCCACATCAGTGAGAATCGTTCTGAGGGTCAGAATGGGGGCTGCAGACCTAACACCCAATCTGCAGCTGCTCCTCTCCCATTCCAAACCATTGCCCTCCCTCTGTCGCTGCAGCCTTTGCAAACAGTCCCTCTGCAGCCTGCTTGTAGCCCCCTTCAGCTACTGCAACACTGCTATCAGGTGTCCCTGCAGCCTTCTCTGACCCAGGCTGGACACCCCCAGCTCCCTCAGCCTGTCCTTGTAGCAGAGCTGCTCCATGAGCATTTTCATGGCCTCTCCTGGACCTGCTCCATTAGGTCCATGTCCTTCCTGTGTTTAGATCTCTGGAGATGGATGCAGCACTGCAGGAGTGGTGTCCCCAGAGGAGAGCAGAGCAGAGCAGAGCAGAGCAGCAGGATGCCCTCTCTCCACATGCTGGGGATGCTGCTTTTGCTGTAGAACCATATTCAAATCACCAAGGAATAAAGTTAAGCTTCTGACCACAGTCCCTTTGCCAGCAGAGACTGAGAACACCTCTGGCTCTGGAGGCTGTGATCCAAACTCTGTGTCAGGCCTCTCCTGACCCTCAAGCAAAGGAACGATGTGCTGCAAGCAGAGCAGCCATCTGAGTGCCCATTTGTCAGGAAGCTCTGCCCATGTGCAAGCACTCCCAGGGCAGCATCTCATAGCTGCTGAACTCCAGCTCTGCACCAGCCTGGCACATAAGCAGGAGGAGCTCTCTGCCTGGCCACTGACCTGAAGAGTATTTGGCAAAGGAAGCAGAATACGAGGATTAGACCTCCCCTTCCTTCCCCAATAGCAAAGGAGTCTGGAGGCTCACAGCCAGCATGGCAGGGTGGCTCTGTAGGACACTGAAAGAAAGTAAAGCTGCTTTGTAGAGAGTAATTNCCTGGGGGTCTTCAAGGCCAGGCTGGATGAGGCCTTGAGCAGCTGAGTCTGGCTGAGAGGTGTCCCTGGGCATGGTGGGGAGGGTGGAGGAGATGAGCTCTGAGGTCCCTTCCAAGCTGAGCCACTCTGGGATTCTGTGATACAATTAATTCCCTTTCCCCCAGCTACATTTTTTTTTTAATGCCCCAATGGTGATCCTCATCTGCTTCTCTTTGAAAAAACAACAAAAATAAATCTGGTTACAGTTGTTAGCCAATTTCATAGGGTTGTGGGCTTTTCTTTTTTTTGTTTTCTTTTTTATGATTTCATTTTGGAACTCCCTTGATATATTTGCCAACTAATTTACAAGAGTTATTGCACTGTAAAAATATTCAGAAAACCTGGATGCAATTGATTCTTGTAAGACAGTTTGTCTTACAGGAAAATAAATGGTCTGCTGTTAACCCTTGGATCCCTGCTAGCCTGTGCCACAGCAACACTTCCACATGCAGCCTGAGAAGCAACCACAGCTCAAGATGAGTGCATTAAGCAGGTGCCAATCTGGAGAGCACACTTGTAATTGCAGATTTTCCATTTGGGTTTTGAGTGCAGATGCTCTGGACTGGCTTGGAGTGCTGAGGAGAAGGAAGAGTCTCTGATGTGTGTGGTCCCTTCCTCACCCCAGCCAGCCTGGGTGGAGCTGCCCAGGGTGACACCTGGCACAGCCTGGTTTTGTCAGCAGCACAGCTGTGCTATGGGGAATTAATTGCAGCTGTAGACACAAAGGGTTTGTCACTGGAGCCACAGTTTTTCCCCCCCCACCACCACACTGATTATGCAGATCATACACATGACCTTCATAAGGCACCCTGGGAGACCTCAGGGCAGCCTTCCTGTGGCTGAAGAGAGCTGCAGGAGAGCTGGGAAGGGAATTCCGACAAGGGCCTGTGGTGATAGGATGAGAGGCGATGGAACTGGGTTTAAACTGGCAGAGGGGAGATTGAAACTGGATGGTAGGAGGAAGTTCTTTACAGTGAGAGTGGTGAGACACTGGCACAGGTTGCCCAGGGAGGTTGTGGAGCAGAGAATCACCCAACGTGATTCTGGCATCCACTTGGAGAAAGGTCTCTGGAGAGCAGCACGGGAGCCAGAGAGCTTGTGAAACCTTCTTGCACTGCCTGAGAGCTTCCTGGGTTCCTGCTCATGGAGCAGAGCCCACAGCACCTGACCCAGATGCTCTGGGCTGGTTACCCAGCAGGTAAGGACTGCAGCAAGACCCAGCCCCAGAACAGCTGCATGCTGCAAACCACACCTGGCTGCCCACCATAAACACAGCCAGGGCCCAGCTGGTGCACAGGTAACAGCAGTTTAACTACCCCTGGCCTGCTGCTGATGTGGGGTTTATGACTAAGTCACCCTCAGGACACTGCCAATGTGGAACTGCCAACAGCAGCCACAGAAAGTCACAGGTTTGGGGTGGGTTTTCCCTTCCTTGGCTGAGAGTTCTGAGCACTTTTAACTTATCAGGCTTGCAGTGCATTTTACAAGGAGAGCAAAGTCTTAAGGCATAAATCACTGTCTTAAACAACTGTGTAACACCATTACAAGACATACAGAACAGGATGCACTTGGGATTCAGGTTCTGTTCCCTGGCCCAACCAGAGATGAGGGTCATAAATCAGAGAGGCAGAATGGAAATCAAAGCAAAGTCACAGGAAGTGTCAAAAGGAAAACCTGGCAGAAATTACCAATAGGAGGAAAAGAAAAAGGACTCCAGATGTGAGGGGTTTTTAAAGGGGGAAAAAAAAAAACCAACCTGGGAAAGATTCAGTGAACAAAAGATCTACAAGCAGAAAAGAAAAACTGACAGGCTGGGTGGGGAAGCTTCTCCTCTTTCTTTCTCACACACAAGCCAGGTTTAGCAAGGCAAGGAAATCTGTGTCTGCTAAGAAGAGGGAGGTGGAAGAAGCCATATAAACATCACCTCAGCTCCTTTCATCCCTGGGGAGGGACTTTTAGGCTGTCATTTTCTTTCTAGCCTCTTTTTGCCCCTTACCTTAGGGGCAGGGGCATGAAGGACAGCTGCTGCTCTCATGCTGCTTCTCATCTACCCAAAGGCTTCATCCATCTGCTTAGGAAGGGCTCAGACTTGTAGCAGCAGGAAAGGGACTGCCATTGACAAATTCTGATCAACAGATGGAGACTGATCTGGGAGACTGGAGGCAGGAGGGAGGTTCATGTGGTTCAGGTGTCACCTGCAGCAGAGCCAGCATCCCTCCCACGTTGCAACAGGGCCTGTAATAGGGCAGCAGCAACCTGCTGTCCCAAGGCAGCCTCGGGTAGCAGGAGCTCTTGCCCCTCATCACTTACTGTTGGCACTGCAAAGCTGCCATGGCTCAGGCACACAGCTTGGTGCACAAAAGGTGCTGTGGCAAACTAAGCTCTTGCAGGAGGGACAAACACCTGGGGATTAGCATCACTGAGACCTGAGGAGGTGGTGAGGAGAATGACTGCATGGGGTTTGCATTTCTGCTCACCTCTCTGAAGTTGTGNTTCCAGCCCTGACTGATTCCACCTGGCTACAACCTCCCCTCAAACGTTTCTGTGCAAGATTCTATGCAGCACAGTTCTGGACATTCTGACCCCAGAAACCTTTTCAGTGGGGCTCACGACTCAGAAGGTTCACGAAATCCAGGATTATAAGCACGAGAGAAGTGGATGGGAGCAGGCAGGCTCCGGGGCCGGAGGGGGCTGCTCGCCCATGCAGCCCTGCAGGCTGCGCTGCTCACAGGCTGAGCAGCTTGGGAATGCCAGCACCAAGCAAGCTCTTTCCTCTGGGGCCATCTGCCGGCACTCCAGCAGCTGCTCTCCGGGATCCTTCCGGGATGAGGATCGCTTGCTCAGGTGCAACGAAACGGGAACGATGCTGGAGTCCTTCAGGGACCTCTCAACTCCACTGCCCCCAACACAAGAAGGACATTGAACTGTTGGAGCAATTCCAGAGGAGATGCTCAGAGGGCTGCAGCAGCTCTGCTGTGAGGACAGGCTGAGAGAGTTGGGGCTCTGCAGCCTGAAGAGAAGGCTTCCAGGAGACCTTGGAGTGGCCTTCCAGGATCTGAAGGGGGCTACAGGAAGGCTGGGGAGGGACTATTGACAAGGTTTTGCAATGACAGGACAAGGGGCAATGGGTTTGAAGTGGCAGAGGGGAGATTGAAACTGGATGTTAGGAGGAAGTTGTTTGCAGTGAGGGTGGTGAGACACTGGCACAGGTTGCCCAGGGAGGTTGTGGAGCACAGAAGCACAGAATGTGATCAAAGATCACGTTGGGTGATTCTGTGCTCCACAACCTCCCTGGAGGTCTTCAAGGCCAGGCTGGATGAGGCCTTGAGTGACCTGTTCCAGTGTGAGGTGTCCCTGCCTGTGGGAGGGGATTGGAACTGGATGAGAAAAAAAAAAAATTGAAAATTAGGATCACTGAAAATTAGGATCCTTGAGATTGTGATCATTGTGTGGATGAGGTGCTCCAATTCCTTCCTTCAAACAACAGCTGCCCCTCCCTCCCCTCCCTGCACTCATCTGTCTGCCCAAGACTTTCAAGCAAAATTGGGAATGAGAGAATCCTACAACGGCTCAGCTTGGAAGGGACC
>WBNM01028478.1:0-19146 GCA_013399055.1 Ramphastos sulfuratus | reverse complement strand
GGCGGGGAACTCCCAAACCGTCAGAGATGCCCACTTTGAACAAGTATAACTCTTAAGTTTCCTCTGACAAGAAAACTGTCATGAAGTAAGTGTCCATGAGAGACAGAAGCAAAAGTCTGCAGCAGTTNGCTAGATTGTCTGGTCCTGCTCTGGCAGAGGGGTTGGACTAGATGACCTGTTTGGGTCCTTTCCAACCCCTAACATCCTGCGAGCCTGTGAATTTCTCTCCTTCCTGCACCTCCACCCTCCCCAGGAGGAGGGAGGGACAAAGAGCTGGGAGTTTTCATAGCCAGATGGAAAGAAATTTGGTGAACCTGTGAGTCACAGACAATGTAATGTTCCCCCAGCTCAGTCCTATGTTAGAAGCAGAGTACCATCAGTTTTAATAAAAAACACTAGGTGGGAGTAAAACATCACGAAAGGTTTTTCCAGACAGGGAAAGTGATCAGAAGATGTTGCTGCAAAGATGTAAAGACTCCAGAGTAGTCTAAGTTAACTTGAAAATAAACGTCTGGAAGTGCTGTAGTAAAGGTTGGTGCACAGACAAATAAGCAGAACTTCCCTGACATTGTGCAGAGAGTTGTCCATCTGTACAAAATAGACTTGCTATAATTAGAGGGAAATGAAAGGGCTACTTCATAAAGCAAACATTTTCCTTCCTTAGGCAAGTGTCGAGGTGGTGGCGAGTGATGCTGGTTCCCGAATGCAGATGGTAGCTATCATTTAGCTGATAGTGAAAGTTACTGATTGAAGTCATACACCTGGGCCAGGGAGGCTACCAACTCAGCAACAGGGCAGTTTTGCAGGTTTTGATTTAAAGGGGAAAAAACAGCAGTTACAAAGCAGGGAGATGTTTGCACACCTGCAGAATATGAGCAATGCAGCCTCCTCCTCCCTATCTTCTGCTAAGCCCATTACCAGGACTTATCAGTCCTGTAGTGGACTTACCAAGTCTATTAGTAAGTCTGGACTTAGTAAGTCTAGTGTTTTCTCTACCTTTCAGAAGAGACTCAATTATTTTAACGAGCTCTCTCAATTTGCATGTGAAGAGGAGTGACTCAGCCCCTAGATATGTGAATGGTCTTTGCAACAGGCTCCCTCTCTTTCCTTCTTTCCCTCTGCCCATGTTCATGGGGAAGCTGTTTGTCCAGCGCAGGCAGGCACTGGAACTATGTAAAGCATGTCACATACCATGTGCATCATTGCATTCAAAGTCATGCAGCTGGGCTGAACCAACAAGTGCTGGCAGGGACACATTATTTCTGCTTTGATAGTTTTCTCTCCTCTTGAAAAAAAAAAAAAACCAAAAAAAACCAACCACAGTAACTTTAGGGTCGATGCATCTTTAGAGCTGATGAGACACAGACCTTTGACAAATAAATCCCCTGAATCTCAGTACCTTAGCAGCTCTCTTTGTGTAGGTGCTCTTAGCCAAGCATTGAAGTCTGTCAAGGAAGAAAACCCCAAAACTTGTTCAAGTCTTATGCAGTTCATGATCCAGAGGGATAAAGCAAAAGGTCCTGTGTGGTTTTTTCAGCTTCCTCATTCTTTACCTCACCAGTTCAATACAGGTCATCCTTTCACCATGCTATGAGGTTAAGCAGGACCCCCAGCTGGACCCTCCCTGGTTGAAAGCCTCCCAGGTCCTTTTGACACAGTATTAACACACTGCTTCAGAAGCAGGCAGCCCCACTCTCATTTACAGACAGGAAACACAATGTGACTGCTGCACGCTGGGTTGGGTATGAATGTTCAGAGGAACAGAAAAATCATCCCTCTGGCACATCACCTGTGTTTTAGATCCTTGTGGGCAGAAAACAAGACTGACAGTGGGAGGCAACTACATAAAATGGACAGAAAATCAGGTTGTGGAACAGTGTTGTGACCTCACCATGCACCAAGCCCTGGACAGATCCAGACTAGGACCCCTTGGGGCCCACCTTCAGCCCTGCCTTAGGAAGCCTCCAAATTCAGAGGTGGTGAGGGGTGGTGCCTATCTGCAGCCAAGTCAGGAAAAGGTTTTAGCAAGAATAAGCCAAAGCACAACACTGGTGCCCTCAAAGACAGTCTGAGACTATTACACAGTGCAGACCGAGTGGAAGGGAGAATTCCTTCAGCAACATAATAATGGTGCCCATCTGCTGTCATAATGAACCACATGCCAAACTGCACCATCCAGAACAGGCATAGCACAATACTGCCCCCATACATCCAGCTCATAAGTGCCTGAAGCCTCATGGGTGCCAGGGTTGATGCCCTGAGGTAATCTGTGCTGTTGGGAGTATCAAGGTCATGGAAGATTACTTCTTTCTGTACTTGTTGTTCTCTCCCATCCTGTTCCCACCTCTGTCTCTCCATCTCTTTCCTGATCTTGCTCTCCTTTCTCTTTTGCGTTTTGTCTCCTTCCCTGTAGGCTATCCTTTATAACATCAGCCTTGACTTGGCCTGTCCATGCCATGGTTCCTGGGGAGAGCACCATGGCCTGTTCGAGCACAGAAACCCAGCAAGCAGTCAGGCGGACGTCTGCCTGCAGCTCGCTCAATCCCTGTGACACGAGCAGTGCTGTCTCCCTTTCTCATTGCTGAATTAAAAGCAAACCCTGCTTCAAGTCAAAGCCAGCAGCTGCTTAACCAGCAGTTCCTGTGGTATTTGATAACAAAGACCACCTTCAGCATGAGATGAAGGACAGTTTTTCTGCAAAGATTTTCTTACGTTCACAAGTAAGCCAGAGGCACTTCAAGCAGAGAGTAATCTGCCATTGAAAGGCAACACTGGATTAAGGGGAGCATGTGTAGGAGAATACAACAGCAACTGACAGGAGGCAGAACACTGTGTTTCAGTAAACCTTCACCATCAAAATTACATGCAGTAAACAGGGCCAGTATAATTTTATTAAATCAGGGCAAGCCTTTCCCAAAGAGATGAGCTAGTAGGTAGGTTGTTCTGCTTGATCAATTGTGTTCCATCCACATTAAATATTTATTTAATATCTCTCTGCATAAATGATGAGGCATGCTAACAAAATAGGGATGCTAAAAGCTGTATCCATTAATTCATGCTCTGTGGGGAAAGAGAGGATGTTGCCATGTGTCTTTTGTTATCATATAACATAGGAATTAGAGAGTAACTGGCCCCTTCTTTCCTCCAAAGTGTGCAGCTTGACAATTATCAGCAGTCTTATCTTGCACAGAGATTAGAGCTAGGCAAATGAAAGCAATGCAATCAATGAATGCCTTCCTTGCTTGTGTTTGTGAAGGGAGGAGGGAGCCTGGGCTAACCTCAGCCAGTCAGGTTAACAAATGCGTAGTAAGTGAGCATTTCTATACTCACACACACATGCACTGACCTACTGATTACACAGAAAAACTATTTGCAAAGAAAACTGCTCTAAATAGTTTGTAGTTCTGATTAGACATTGGGCCTGTGAGGCTAACTGTGGGGACTACAACTAAAAATATCTGTACCAGCCTAACTTAGCAATTTTATTGATTCAACTGCACCATCATAAAAATCTCTCTCCTGGATGATAACAGACATACATTACAGATTAGTGGTCATAGTATTACATCAGTTCAGCTGAACACAGATCACACTGTCTCACCTGTGATCCACCTGCATGGCCCACTCTCACTGATCATTTGAGACAGGAGCTAAACCCACAAGAACATTGGTCCCAGCTAGGAGACCAAACATTGCAATTAAAAAAAAAAAAAAGTCATTAAAAAACACAGGGCAAGAAAGCTGATAGGTGGAAATAGCAGTCTGAGCCAGGCAAGGCTCCTATGTGAGGAGTTCCCAGTGTGTTTGCAAGTGAACTAAACTTTGCACCTTCAGTGCTACTGCTTTAGATTCCTCAATAAACAAATGTCAAATGAGGTTAACTAAACTTGGATGTAGTGCAAATGTTCAGCCACAAATAAGGCCATGGAAAGTATTTCTAGGTCAGAGACCCAGGGCTGAGACTTTACAGCTTTCCACGGTGCTCCAGGCTCCCATAGAGGCACAACCTACAGTATTTTCAAATCAGGAAGCTCAGAGAAACACAAAGAACTGCCTCACCTGAGCACTCTGTAAGCAGGGCTGCTCAAAGGTTGGATTTCCCCAGCAGTGTACTCGTCCCAGAAATGCACACGTGTGCTGGTTTGAGGCTAATTGGAATATTTTAATGAGAGAAATTAGATCATTAGCTGTGAAAATGAAATAACAGTGATGCAAATATTGCCCATTCATTCTGCTGAGACACATCAAAACAAGAAACCATAACAGTCAGTCTCTGCCTGGCTGTCGTCTGCTTCACAGTCTCTGCCTGAACCTGTGTAACTCAAACTAATCTTCTTCTAACCCTTTGCCGCCCTATCCCAGCCCTTCTCTGCTTGTAAGGGGGATTCTGAGATCAGGGAGGGGGTGAAAAGAAGGTGAGAGGTTGGTTGGAAGCTCCTCTTGGAGCCCCNCCATCCCCAGCTCCCTCAGTCACTCCTTATCAGATTTATTCCCCAGGCCCTTCCCCAGCTTCGTTGTCCTCCTCTGGACCTGCTCCAGCACCTCCACATCTCTCCTGTATTGCAGTGCCCAAAACTGAACACAACACTTCCTTAACTTCCAGCCAGCTGAGACTTCAGTCTGGTGAATTTGGGGGTGGGGGTGGGGGGAGGGGGACGAGCAGGTAACTTCCAAACCTGCACCACACATTAACCCAAGAAGCTGACAGGCAGATTTATTGCCTATAGCTGAACTATCTGATCTGGCTACTCTGTGCTCCTACTACCCTGGGGAATGCAGATTATCTCCTCTCTAATCTCCTCTCCCTTTCCCTCGCCAGCAGGCTGCTCCCTGCAAACACTTGCTGTTTGGTTTAGCTTTAAATTGTTAGCTATTCATATCAGGGACCTACCTTTTATTTAGTCACAAAGCCCATAGCACTTTTTGGCGTGACATTAAAGGAAGAGTCTGTTTGATTTGCTCCTCCTTGTTGGCCACAGCTTCCTCAGGTTGCCTCTTTGTTTGGGAGTAATGGCTCTTTTCATATCCTGAGTAAAACCAGTCAATTGTCTTTTAATAGTTCCTCTGTGTCTCCACATCCACTTCACTTGTCTGTCCTGAGACACTTTAATTTTCAGGGGGCATTCATAACCCTGGCTTTTGTCTCCCACAGTGAGCTGCCTGGTGTAACACAGTGCAGCATTTCACTGCATTGGTATTGGAGAGAGGCAGGTTTTCAGATACCAGAGAGAGCAAAGGACAGAAGGTGATGTCATAATACAACAACAACAACCTATTCCCTTCCTTTCTAGGGCTCCACTGCAGAAAATGAGGCATGAAAAACATCCACTCTCCACCCTCCTTGCAGATTTCATTTTCCAAGACACCAGATGAGTGAAACCACCCAGATGCCAAAAAACAGCCTGCTGCATCCATGTGCTGCTTTGAGGCTAATTGGAATATTTTAATAAAAACTTAGACGATAGGTTGTGAAAAGCAAACACTGCTGATGTCTGCTGCACTCATAGGCTTGCTGAGATGGATAAAAACAAGGACATGAACATAGATAACACAGAGAGTCTCTCTCTCTGGGAGCTGTTGTGTCTGCTGGGCTTCTACTGTGTAACCCAACTAATCCCTCTGCTTCTAACCCCCCTTGTCCATCCTCCAAACTCACCTTGCACATAAGGCAGACCCTGGGGTAAGGCAGAGCAGTGGAAAGAAGGTGGAAGGGTGGTTGGGAGCCCCTCCTGGGGACTCTGATTTCTGGAAGGGGGATTGTGTTTCTATATTACCTTTAACTTGTCTATGTCTGTAACTATTCCTGCCTATTGTGTCTATCTCTGCTTGTACATTGTGCTAAGCTGTAAATAGAGCTTCAGTCCTTAACTTCCAGCCATCTGGGTCTAGTCTAGGTGTTGCATCTTACTATCTGGATACATTGGTTGAGAGCTTAGCAGGACAAAGGATAAGAGTCATGATGGAGGGAAAGAACTGCTAACGAAGGAAAGAGCTACCAGTGCAGTTATTCCTTCAAGATAAGAAAGTAGCTATGTAGAATGAGGTTATGTTAAACAAGGATGTAGCATAGCAAAACAGGATGCCTGATCAGTGACCGTGTTGAAGGTATTTATCAGCATGTGAACAGCTCATGAAGAGCTGCCTGTAGGCAATCAGAAATGCATAACATGTGACCAGGCAATCTATCCTGTCTAAGTCTATGCTGACTTGCTGCAATAGAGGGGTGATCTTGGATGCATCACATTGATGTCAGCTGGTTCTCTCTCCTCACGAACCCCCCACATCTAGTGATCCCCTACATCTGTTTGATTTCATTGTGGGGGTGGAGGGTGTATAACTCCTAAACCATTGCAATCCACCATCCACGTCTTGCTACTCCACATCACTCCCCAAGCCCAGCTCATCAGATCCCACTCTCCTCAAAATGGGCTTCCTGTCCTCCTCTGCAGGCAAAACCTGTTACCCTGGGCTCCACCACCACCACAGCAGGTGTTTCAGCAAGAATGTGAAGTAGCTGGATTAATAATAGGACTGCGTGAAGCTTCAATGCATGAGTATGAGCTCTGCTCTTTGGTTTGTAACAGCATAGTATGTATTGCTAGAGGAAGCCATTACAGTAGCTTTTAAAACTGATCCATTTCTGCCCTCAGCAGGCATGACACTACGTGAAAGAAACCACCAGGAACAGTTTGGCCGATTGTTTTTCACTTTGTACTGCAGTTAAAACACTGTAAATTGCAATGCAAGCTTTTCTGAACATCAGAGTGATGTGAAGGATCACTTGCTATGGTTTGCCAACCTCTCAATTGTGTTGCCATGAAGCCAGCTAAGAAAGAGCCACATTGAAGGGTAGTGTTTGATGCTATAATTTTGTATAGCACAATGGGGCAACAGAAAACAACCACAGTGAATTCATAATGTTCTATAATGTTTTAAGAGGAAAAAAAGTGCAGGGATAAAGTAAAAAGGAAATCACACCACAGGATGCAAACTCAGTCACTGAGAAGCATCAAGAAGAGCTGGCATTTGTGTAAATGGGAAAGCAAAGCTTACCTTTCCCAGGAAATCATTTCAGGGAGTGCTACTGAATTCAGAGTAACAGCAGCACCATTACTTAACTTAAAGATGGATCAGATATTTTTGTTTAATTCTGCCCTTTGCATCTCAATCAGCCAAAAGCAGCAGTCCCTGTAAGGGAAAGTAGCAGTGCTTAGTGACTTGCTAGAGAGCCCCGGGGTAAACTTTGGTTAACCACTCACAGACAAAGCTCTGTGAAGAAGAGCTTTAAAATACCATTAGATCTTTACTAGAGCAGGTGGCCTTTGACTAATAAGGTCTCGTCCAAAATAATGTTAACTATTAGACCCATTAATAATTGAGACCAAAGATAAAAGCAGAAATACACTCAGTGTCTGCCTCTGAGTTCCTCAAGTGGAGGGCAAAAAAACCCCAGATTTGTGCAGCCAAAGACAACACAAGACCTGTTCAGATATGGAGGAGATAGGAGACCTGCTCCTGCTCAGACTCAAAAGTAACAGTCATTTTTTTTGATGTGTCATTTTGCAGTGTCAGCTTTCCTGAATAAATTACATCTCTGGCTCTTCTACACTTGAATTTATTCCTCAGCACCCTCTGATGCTGAGGAGGAGGAGGAGGATGTCAAGGAGCCATGGGGACCTGACTCACCGATGCTCTGTATCTCTTCAGGGCAATAATGAGGGAGAAGAGAATGATGAGGTACTTTCAGGAAGATTTATTTCTGGAGAAGAATGGCAGACAGGGAACTGAGAGGAAAAAAGTGGATATTAGTGGACAAGATCAGAAATGGTTGTCAGCAGTCCTAGTATTTTAAAACACATTTCAAATGGAAACAAAACAAAAACCAACAACCAAACTGCAAAACAAACAAATATTTGAACTGGAAAATTAGTTTGGACAGCTAAAGAGATCAGAGATGCAGACAATCAAGTCCACAGGTCACCAGTAGACAGCATGCAGAAGGAACTCAAGCCTGCTTATGAGCCCTGCCAGGATATAAAGAATGTTTCTGGATGCTGACATGGCGGTTACTTTCCAGAGATGGGACATGACCAGTTTTCCTATTGGAACTAAGAAAAATATTTTTCCCTTTTTTTTTTTATTCCTCCCAAACAGAAAAGCATGTGGTGTCATTTAATGTGGCAATCCAGCTTCTCCATCACTTCCATATCTTTCAAGGAGAAGCAGCCTACACTGAAGGAGGCAATGCTAGACAGCAGCATGCAAAAGGGTGAAGTGGGGAGCAGGGAATTCTTTCAGGATGTGTCTAAGAGGGTGACATGTAATGCAGCTTGTTTTGGAATTTTCTTTTGTTTCTCCCTCTTCGCAAGGCTTCCAGGTAACTGACTTTTTGTTTGATATTCATATAATTTCCCAATTACAGTTACTCTAAAATTCTTGTGAACAGCTGAGTAAGTCCTGGCATGTCTTCCACTACCTCTCTTCAGAGACTAAACCTGGAGATGCAGTTCAAATCTCCCTCTCTCCTGCATCCTTCTCTCTTCATTTTCACTTTTACTGAAACAGGTCTCTTTCCTCTGAGCTTCAGTTTGGTAGCATTTCTATTATGACCTCGTTTAGCTTAATTCTCCCAGCATGCAATAGGAAAAAGAAAGGCTAACATCTATCCTTGTGACAGGTAAGGAGTGCTGAACTGCTGGGGCAATTGCATCAGAGCAGTTCAGCACTACTCACCTGAGGCATTCCTAAGCAGGCAGTGCACCCAGGAATGACAAGGATGAAGATCTGCTACTTGACCCTGTTACATTCAAAACTCTGCAGTACACTTCCACAGCTGAAAATCAAAATGGCTGTGAGAAAACAGAGTGGAGAATGACAAGCTGACAGGGAAGCTGATGATCATTAGTGAGTTCACAGTTATTTGTTGAACACAGATTTTGGTGACAGTCAGCAACAAATATCTTTTCCGCTGCACGCAAAGATCAATTTTTGCATGCTCTGACAACACTGACACTCAGTGGAACTGGAGTGAAGCTTCCTGAAACACCTGAGGCTTATTTAGGATAGGTTAGCAACTAGAAAGAGATCTAGGAAATAGAGATGGATGTTACCTCTATGTATAGTAACTTCATCTTACATCATTAGGAAGGGACACTGGAAAGAGCTTCCTAGGGTGTTGTCCCTTGTAGACTCACCTCTGCAGACATCTGAAGACTCTGCTGACATCCAAAACCCAGCAACACATGCACCACAAGAGCCACCACTGGACAGCAGAGAGTAGCTGATTTTCAGCTACTGATCATGATTTCATACTCCCAGATTCTAGCCTGTTCCCAGTCCACCCATGCATCTCATGCTTTGTCCTCTGTGCAGCTGTGTGAACTGCTTGTGGATACAGATATTCACTGAGCAGCAGAGCACAGGTAAGCAGCTCACTGGGGCCACTTCATTAAGCCAGGCTACCAATGCCTATACTTGAGTGATTTTTCCTGAAGCAATTCAGGTAGAGCCTCTGCTGCCACCTTGGTCCAGTAGAAAAGGCGCCAGGCTGGGAATTCAGGAGCCTTCAACTGCACTGTAATTGCTATGAAATGCTAAGCATTGCAGTGGTTCTGCTCAAACAGGATCCTGCATCCTCAATCTAGTCTCAGTGCTGAGGTTAACACCATTTTCTTCACTGCTCCCTCCCTCATTATGCCCAGGGAACAAATTTTTTTATCCAGAACCCAGGTCTCAGCTCATACATGATGTCTGTTCTTCCTTCTTCAGCACAAAAGCTGAGCAGAGATTATCCTGAAGTCACCTTTGCAGTAAGAGGTATATTTCTGAGAACATCCCTGGTCACAGAGTCCCCACAGTGCTTTGCTTCTGGCACACTGAGACAAGAATCTATAGATTCCTTGCTCTTAACATATATTAATGTAATGAAAGTCAGAATTACACAGCCCTAGGCTGGAAACAACTCACGAAATCCAAGTCTGCTATGCAGGGAAGTGAACATTTTACCTGTGAAGGAGCAGAGGTATTGTATCCATTATAGCCCAAACAAAAGTGACAGAGAAACATCTGCAAAAGTGTTTTGGGGTTTTTTTGTTTACTAATAACTAAGCTGTGCTCAGACATTATCATTTAATATTAATACTCCTGGAAACCCTTATTACATTCAATTGATCCTGATGTCACGCCTGACTTCTTGTCTGTCTTCTCCAAGTCTCATGGTTAAGCTAGACCAGTGTTATGCCTGTTTCCAGACTGAGCTGCAGTTTTCAGAGTCTCTTTACTGAGGATAGTTTTAGGAAAAACATGACAAGGGAAGGAAGGCACTGTAGACCTTCAGCCTATGCTCTACAATTAGCTTTATTGTGTCCTTTTTTTCCATACCCACATCAGTATTTAATCTCTATGCACAAGCACATCTCCAGTGACTAGCTAATGAGGCTGAATTTCTATGGTAAGGTGTTTTGAGCTGAACAGAAGTGCTTGTACTGGCACTGACTGAAAGGCTTAGATGAACAACCAGCAGCACTTTAGCGCTGCACCTGTAGCAACCAAGAGGAATGACCCTGACAGAAGTTCTTTGCCTTTCAAGCCTATCAGTGGTAGAGCCATGCTCTTCTGTTAGCTTTAGCAAGCAAAATCAGGAGAATTATCTCTTGGGATATAAATGAAAGATCTTGACAATATTTCTGGAAGGGAGACAGAGGATCAGGCCAATTCCATATAAAGCTTAGGCTAAGGATTACACTGTACTATGTATTTGAGGTTCTGCATTGAGGTACTAACTCAGGACCTGCTTACTCTCCTTCAGGCAATGTAGGCTTTGAATGTCACATTGAGACCACAGAAAAGCAAAATATGGCACTAATCTCTGGATTAAATATGTGGCACTCAACAGGACCTTGTTTTTTTCTTGCTAGGAGGCTTCAGCAGCAAGATACTCAGAGGATACACCTTCAGGAACGAGGTGGGAGCCAGATCTTCCCCTTGAGGCTGAGATGCATTTTGGCTACCTATGGGTGAGGCATTTTCTGTAAGCCAGTTGCTTGATGCCAATATGTACACGTTTTTTTTGCCCTTCTGACAGACCACTGTGGAGATGGGCCCCACATCCCTTCAGCCTTGCCACCTTAGCCCACTTTGTCATGCTGGCAGACTGTTTCAGAAAACAGATTTCTACCTTGGGGGTGCAAACTCTGTGTAAAAGGGTGACATTAGTCACAGAAAGTGCTTCCAGAAAGGCTAATGACAGGAAACGGACCCAAGTACTGATGCTTTGCATATTAAGTATCTCTTACTGCAAGAATGTGCCCTGCTCCTCTATAAAATAATATTCAGAGGAAGTACCACTCACAAAACCTTGATCCACAGAACCTCGAACCACAGAAGCAGTGGAGAAGTGGATGTTGTTGTCAGGTTCAGTAAGTCAGAAATGACTGTGCACACAGCTTGGAGCTTTCTCGCAGACATGTGCTTTGCAGTCCTGAGTTGCCCCCATGCATCCCTCAACTGCCCTCCCTTATGGTCACCTGCCAGAAAACCAGCAGTTGTTGTAGGTAAGAAACCCTAACCCAGGAAACAGAATTATGATCATGCTGCTAATATATACAGAACTCCTCTTACTCCAGAGAAGGGCAAACTCAAGTCCTCATCTGTCACACACAAATTTGGGCACAAGTCTAATATGAGAAGCCATTGCCTTTTTTAGCATACCATGAGACATAATAGCAAGCCTCAATTTGAATTGTTACCCCAACTTAAAAGGGAGTCAGCCACAAGTGAGCATCAATAGATTCTATATTAAGGATCCTTCAAAATCTATATAAATAGAGTTACCGTATCCGGGATATACCTATGCATACATACAGCACCTCTGACCAACAACTGCAAGAGGTTTTCCAAGTGTTCTGCTGTAAATTTTGTTTTATCCCTAGGGAAGGGAATGAAGAACCTGATTGTTCAGTTAAAGCACATGTATTTGGATTCCCTTTTTCTCTTCTGTGCAAGTGGCCAGGGATAGGGGAATTACAGTTTCAAATACTTGCACTGTTTTGGTGGGGATCTTTTCAAGTGGATTAAGCAATATCAGAATCTACCTACCACAGGCAAACAACAGCTGAGTGCTAGGGATAAATGAAGATCAAAAGGCATCTATATAGATATAGATACAGATATAGATGATATATAGATATAGAGATAGAGATAGAGATAGAGATAGAGATAGAGATAGATAGATAGATATAGACAAAAACTGCTGTCTGGTGGCAAAAGAAAACCAAAACATGAAGCTGGCAGCAGCTGAAAAATTTGAACAATGAAGTTGTTTGAGTTGGGTAAAACTTAAATAATACAAACCTGCTGAGTCTCCAGCCAGTGCATGGCATGAGTAGGGAGCTCCAATGTTTCCCTGTGCATGTAACAGGGTGCTCCTGACTCAGTCCACTTTCCTGCCTTAGTTCACTCACTTTCTCTAGTTGTTTGGTGGTTTTCCACCCATTCCTAAGAGGAAAACAAATATATATATATATAAAATCACTTAAGTAGCTTCAGAAGTTTAATTTATTTTTAAAAATTCCTTTTCCAATTAAGTATGTTTTTTTTTAAAGCTTCTAACTGCTGTTTTGCATTGATTTCATACCATCATATTTTCTCCAGGTGAATGTTCTTGTTGCTGTTAGATGCATTTTCTCAGGACCCAGAAATTCACACCTTTGTGAGAAGCCTCACAAAACTTTACAGTTCTTTACAGTTAGGGTGGTGAGACACTGGCACAGGTTTCCCAGGGAGGTTGTGGCTGCTCCCTCCCTGGAGGTGTTCAAGGCCAGTTTGGACGAGGCTTTGAGTGATCTGTACTAGTGGGAGATGTCCCTGCCTATGGCAGGGGGTTGGAACTAGATGATATTTGAGGTGCCTTCCAAGCTATGATTCTATGATTCTATGAACTGCAGCACTCCTTAGCTGGATTCCTTGTGATGTGCATATATGCCTCGTGTCTACAAAGATGCTTTCAGTTCACCTGTAAGGAGGAATTGTTATTTTATCTTTTGAATATTGAAGTGAGACCAGGTGAGGCAACAAAACATGCCAGATGAAGATGTTGAGATAGCACATTTTGGAGTCATTTACAGGACTCCAAAATACATTACTGTTTTGTTTTCCTTCAGCACATGAGACTGTGTTGGAAGGACAAATATGCCCAAAATAATCCTAAAATTTGTTTCTACATGTTCAGGCACAAGCCTTCCCTTACTCCTCCCTTCAGAGTGGGGAATTTTCAGTGCTCAGTTGAATGAGGGGCAGGGCATCTGCCAGTCTGATAAACAAGGACTTGCCCAGAGTTTTTGCACGTCTTCACCTTATTATAAACAAGGTGCAGGGCCCTGGTCTATGCTCGTCTTGTGGAAAGCTCACGCCTTCACCAAATTTGGGTAAGTGCCAAGCTATTGGTTAATTGTTGTTTAATGGCCAAACTGTTTCTCTGTGATTGTTAAACACAAGCCAAGACTGTGACCAAGGTGCCTCGTTGCCTTACCTGCAGGCCTTGCCATGCCTCAATGTACCAGGAAAGCACACGCAGCCGGCGCACTGCCCGTAGGCGAGAAGTCTTTGCCGAAGGCTGCCTGGAGCCATGGCAATCCTTGGTGCCTTGTAAAGAAACTGCTCGCTGAGTTCAAGCCCTTGGGTTTAGCAAGTCCTGCTGGTAGGCAACAGCCACCTAGGCTGAGAGTGAGCACTGGGAGAACCTAGTGCCCAGGTGGAGCTGAATTGCTGCAGCCTGTACATTCAACCCAAGGGCAAAGCAAGCTGGGGATCAGACCTCACTGCATCATCTGTGCTGAGAAAGCAGGCTGCTGCCAAGCAGCCAGAGGCTGTGCCTGTGAACTGGTGAGCCTCCAGGCAAGCATTGGAGCCCAAGTCAGGAAAGGTCCTGGAGCTCCAAGGGAAACCATCCACCTGAGAGTGGAAGTGCCACCACCATGTCATGGCCAGCCTGGTCTGACAATCATGAGAAACCCACTGGCATCCAGCACCAGTTGTCTGCTGAGCCAAGAGCGCCCATGAGTGCCCAACAGCAGTTACTGCCCATTGTGCTGCAGAAGGGACTGCTGCACCCCACAACTATGCCAGCAGCAAGCCATTTGTGTGCCCACTGCCAACAAGCACCACTCACCCATCTGGGAACCACTCATGAGCAGAGGGTCCCACATCTGTTGCTGCAGACCGCCCGCCCTGTGAGCCCAACATCAGGCAAGTGAGAGAGCCAGCCACAGCAAGAGCCCCGCGGCAGCCAAAAGAAGCAGCAGCACACAGTGAACCAAGAGACCCCCAGGACAGAGAGCTGGGGGAAAACTGCTTTACACCCTCCCCCAGCTCTAAAGCCACACCGTAGCCACCTGAAAGTAAAGCTGCAAGTGCCAGCAAGTTTTACTCCAGCAGCCACCACATGGCTCAGTGTCACTTCGCTGTGTGTAAACCTGGTACAGCACATACCATATGAGCACAGAGCCCCGGAAAGACTCCAGAAATGCTATATTCATGAGCAAACTGACTTTACTCCCATGAAGATAAAGGCTTCACAGAATCAGAGACCTATCCAGGCTGGCAAAGCCCCTCAGGATCACCAAGTCCAACCTAGAACCCTACTCCACAAGATTCGCCTTAAACCATAGCCCCAAGTACCACATCCAAACAATCCTTAAACCCATCCAGGGTGGGTGACTCCCACCACCTCCCTGGGCAGCTCATTCCAGTCCCTGACCACTCTCTCCACGAAAAACTTTTTCCTAATGTCCAATCTAAACCTCCCCAGCCTCAGCTCCAGACCATTCCCCCTTGGTCTGTCTCCAGTTACCTGTGAGAAGAGACAAGCAGCTGCAGAATCACACGAGGTCGGGGATTGCTAGGTATGGGGGGGATAGATGACACAAGACAGGGACGACCACAACACCAATGTGGTGCATCCAAGATCGCCCCTTTATTGCAGCAAGTCAGCATGGACTTATACAGGACAGACCCTGGTTACAAGTTATGCATTTTCTCTTTGGTTACAGGCAGCTCTTCACGAGCTGTTCCCAGGGCTGATAAAGGCCTTCAACATGGTCACTGTCAGGCATCCTGTTTTGCTGTGCCACATCCTTGTTTAACATAACTACCTTCTACATAGCTACTTTCTTATATTGAATGACTCATAGCAGGAGGAACAGCTGCACTAGCAGCTCTCCCTCATTAGTAGGACATAACACCTCTCCTTGTTTCTCCAAGGATAGAGAGCTCAACCATCTCATGACTGCTGAGCCCCAGATGTTCTCCAAACTTTACTTCCCCCACTAGGTCTTCTCTGTTCACGAGAAGCAGATCCAGGAGGCCACTTTCCCTGGTTGGCTCTCTCACCAACTGTATCAGGAAGTTCTCCTCCACACACTCCTGGAATCTCCAGGACTGTTCTTTCACTGCTGTGTTGTATTTCCAGCAGACATTCAGGAAGTTGAAGTCTCCCATAAGAACAAGGGGCAGAGACCGTAAGACCTCTCTCAACTGCTTGTAAAAAAAATTATCTACCTCTTCGTCCTGACTGGGTGGTCTATAGCATATTTCCATCACAATATTGCTCTTGCTCTCCTTACTCCTGATTCTCACCCATAATGACTCAACCCTATGATCACTTTCATTAACGTGTGTGGTTTCATATGCTTCCCTAACATAGAGGGCCGCCCCACCACCTCTTCTACATTGCCTATCTCCTCTGAAGAGTTGGTACCCTTTGAATGCAGCACTCCAGCTGTGGGAGTCATCCCACCAGATTGCTGTGATGGCTGCTTTATCATAGTTGCCCTGTAGCACAATGGCCTCTAGCGCCTCCGGTTTATTGCCCATGCTGTGTGCATTGGTGTATAAATATTTCAGGGAGGATGTTGAGTACATAATTTTAAACGTTGAGGGAAGGAAGTGCTTCTGGTGTCTAAGACACCAACACACTGATCCACAAGTGATGGACTGCTAACCCCAGGGTTCTCAGCAAGGCCAGCTACATCCCTGTCCTCACCTCGTTATTAAGATTCTTTGTGTACTTGTGCCAGTTGCTTTGGTTTAACAGCTAGAGAGGCTATAGAGTCTCCCTGGTGGGCAAGGGGCATACTGCTGAGAAAACTCTCCCAGTCTAAAAATACTGTTTGTGATTTTTCTGGTTTTGCTTAGTGTCTTAAATTGTTTAATACTTCCTGTGTACTGTACATGTCCATGTAAATATCTTTCACAACCAAAGAACAACCCTATAAATAAGTTAAGGCAAGATTTTTTATATTAAATTTTAATATTTTTATTAATGTATCTGCCAATTATTAAAATTCATATTTATATCAGAGACCCAGATGTGTCACATTTACTGGTGACAAAGGATGACAGCAGTGAGAAAGGGGGCAAGATGCTAGGTGGGATCAGACATTTCACCCTCCTCAGGCCTAAGTGATTTGAACTGTTGGAGTGAGTCCAGAGAATGGCCACGAAGATGCTCAGAGGGCTGGAGCACCTCGCCTATGAGGACAGGCTACAACGGTTGGGGCTCTTCAGCCTGAAGAGAAGGCTTCAAGGAGACCTTGGAGTAGCTTTCCAGTATCTGAAAGGGGCTACAGGAAGGCTGGGGAGGGACTATTGACAAGGTCTTGTAATGCCAGGACAAAGGGCAATGGGTTTGAACTGGCAGAGGGGAGATTGAAACTGGATGTTAGGAAGAAGTTCTTTGCAGCGAGGGTAGTGAGACACTGGCACAGGTTGCCCAGGGAGGTTGTGGCTGCTCCCTCCCTGGAGGTGTTCAAGGCCAGATTGGATGAGGCCTTGAGTGACCTGTGCTAGTGGGAGGTGTCCCTGCCTACGGAGGGGGTTTTCAGCTAGATGATCTTTGAGGTCCCTTCCAACCTAAACCTTCTATGATTCTATGACTCTGAACAAGGCCAAGGCAGCCCCAGCAGGTCTCAGGTGGTGAAGGAGAGCAAATCCTCCCTCTGAATTCTGAGACTCTGTGATCCTGCCCACACACACCAATGGGTCAAGGCAAGCACCCATGCCCCTGTACAGCACTGCAGGCACCTCTTCTGCTGCTTTTTGCAATATCAGCACCTCATATGAGGCCGTAACATGAAATACCAAACAAGACCATGCAAAGAAGCAGTGCGCACGCAGCACAGCTAAAGGTCACTGCATGTGAATTCGCTTTTTAAAATAATTAATTGAACAACAGCTTGACATTTACCCTGCAAAGAGATTTTTGAACATTTGCTTGCTGAAGTAGTCTGTGAGGTTTACTGCTGGGCTCATCATTATTCTAGAATAAACACAAGAAAATGAATGCAATTCAATTCTGAGTAAAGGTAAAAAAACAAACCTGCAGGTAAACCTTGCACTGGATTTGCCCAGCTTTGCTCTTTCTCCTTGCTTTACGGGACCAGTGAATACTATTAAGACTGAACAAACATTTCCAATACAAAACAAATTAATTTCCACTTGCACAAAATGTCTTTCTGCAGGGCTGATGTTTCACATACCTTTTCCTACCTGTGATGGTTTGGGAGTTCCCTGCCCTCACACACTATGAAAATCCCCCAGACTAGACTCAGCTGGCTGTAAGTTAAGGACTGAAGCTCTATTTACAGCTTAGCACAATGTACAAGCAGAGATAGACACAATAGACAGTGATGNAATACAGAAACAAAATCCCCCTCCCAGAAATGAGTCCCCAGGAGGGGCTCCCAACCTCCCTTCCACCCCTCTGCCTTACCCCAGGGTCTACCCTATGTGCAAGGTGAGTTTGGAGGATGGGGAAGGAGGGTTAGAAGCAGAGTGATGAGTCGGGTTACACAGCAGGGGGGCCAGCAGACACACACCAACAGCTAGAGAGACAGAGACTCTCTCTGTGTTATCTATGTTTGTGTCCTTGTTCTTATCCATCTCAGCAAGCCTATGAGTGAAGTGGACATCCGCAGTGTTTGCTTTTCACAGCCTAGAATCTATTTTTTTTTTTTAATTAAAATATTCCAATTAGCCTCAAACCAGCACACTACCTCAAAAATATTTTTACTATGTTATTTGCAGGCATGGGAGTCTGAGTAATGGTCAGGCAGGTTTGTATGTTTGTTTGTATGTTTGTTTGTTTGGGGCGAGGTTTGAGGATACAGAGGAAAAGAGAGTAAAAGAAAGGAAGTTGTTGTGTTCTATTCCTTACTTTTTCTTTTTGACTGACAGCTCACTTCCAAGAGTCATCCCTTCATTTCACAGATGAACTCAGCTGTGTGGCCTGATCAGCATCAGCTGTGATGGGCTAATAAATTCAAACCCATTCTTTTTATGTACTTTGCTTCTGGGCCATCAAATTCTTTCTGACCATACATGTCCTTTCAAGTCCTGGAAGGAACAGGACACAGACTCATTAGCAAAGTAAATGGCAAAAAGATGATGCTTCATGCAATGGTTTGAGCTAGCTACCCCTTAAGAAGGCCACAGAGTTGAGTCCTCCAGAGGGACCAGAAAGGCAGTGGACCCCAGAAATTCAACCCCATAATTCTGCTGTCTGCTAAGTGGGCAGCAAAGCCAAATTGGTCTCTCTTCTCCCTTCCCTCAGCTGTTGGCAGGGAGTCCTTATCTGGTAAACAATGAGGTTGTAAACTGTGATGATATTAATAATCAGTTATGAATTATGATTATTAATTTATGCACTAATATTAATGTTATTATTAATATTAAAAATTTGGGCAAATTCCTGAGATTCTTTGGACTTTTGGTCAACAGGAAATAGTTGCACGAAGGATATTTATGAACACAGAATTAAACAGTTTAAACAGAACTTGGAAAGTAGGAAGGCGAAAACAGGAACAATTCTAACTGTGCTCACAGAGCCTTAGCAATAACTCCAGCAGATGTACTCACGGTGCCTTGGTCCCTGAGTAAGTTTCCTGTACCAGGAGCCTTCCAAAACTCACCATAATGATCCTGGGGTAAAATACAAAATATTCCAGGCAGAGGGAAGGAGAGAAGAGCTGAGCTGCTGCTGAGCAGCTGGTGCAAGCTGCAAACAGGTGGCTGCAAGGATTTCCAGTTAAGGAGCCATGAATGGGTACTGCTGTTGGTGGAGGGTCAGGGCTGAAAGGCAGAAAGGCAGAA
>WBNM01028477.1:0-10262 GCA_013399055.1 Ramphastos sulfuratus | reverse complement strand
GGTTGGAATGGATGAGCTTTTCAAGGTCCCTTCCAGCCCCTGACATCCTGTGGTTCTGTGAAATCCAGAAAACAGTGCTCTAACTGCCCAGATGCCTTCTTGCAAAAGCCCTGACTCTAATATTTCCAAAGGTAATTCAGATGTGAGGCTCTGAGTCACAGTGTCCTCTAGACTAACACCTGCCCTTGATTCAAAGGGCCTCCATGACTTTAGCTAGACTTCTTCCTCAGGCCCTGCTCTTTGGGGTAAGAAGAACAAAACATTAATTGTACTCATAAACCCACCATGAATATCCATGTCTTGAAAAGAGGAAGAATGAGAACATCTAAGGTATGAGCATGAGCCAACGAGGAACCAGAAGAGTTCCTGGGAACTGGCAATGTTTGCTTTCACCTAAAAGCTCACAAACTTGGCATTTTGTTCTGGGTTATTGCTCTAATCGAGTTAACTATCAGGATATTTTGTAGTCCTGGGGTTGTCTTTCTTTTTAAGTGTTTCTTCCTGGTCGTGTTCCCATGACACATGCTGGCTGCAGCTTGGCTCTTCATTTATTGACCATGAGACTTCACAAGAGCACTAGGATGATTGACCAGTCAGAAGGAAACAGCCTGGTGAACAGAAGCAGTAGGCTTTCTGCTGCCTCCAATGCTACCTTGAATGGACTTTGACAGGAAAAGCACAAAATGCTTTTATTTACCTAGCAAAGTAGGATTTTTTCCTTTCACTGGAGCTGAGCTTTCCAAAATTGCATCAAACTCATGAAAAGGGTTTGCAGCAGACTCCCATCATTCAGGAGGATTCTTTTGCTTCTCTCTAGAGTTTGTATTGATTTTCTCAGACCTATTTGTCCTTCTGGCCATCAGATCCACATGACCTCCCCAGCTGATAGCAGATCTCCAGCAAGACAGCTTGAAAACACACACACACACTCGAGCTACGTAGGGATTCACGTCTGCAAAATAAAAACCCTACCTAACCCAGCCCCTGAGCCAATATAATGAGTACCAGACACAGCTGAGGTGGTATGAAGTCATGTGTGGATGTCAATTTTCAGCCAAGAGTGAAGTGTCAGGACACAACTGTTTGGCAAGCCCTTTTGCCCTTTAGGTGTCCAAACCAGCATGTCGATGCCTTTGCACGGTGAAGGGCTCTGAATGCTCCTCGTTGCCTCTTGTTAGCTCCAGAAAAACTGCAAAACCCTCAGAAATGAGAAGTGAATCGTGGGCCATTTCCATTGCAAAACCCCAGTGATAACCCCTGACGGTTCAGACCTTCTCTTTCCCATCTAATCACATCTTATGAGCTGTGGTGTGATGTTCCTGTTCCGTGGATGGAGTAAGAAGGGATGACTCACACCTTCTCCCAGTTGTGGCACAGACAGCCCTTCCTGTGCAACACTATGAGATAGAGCTGATCACCATGATAAGAGCTTGATGCATGTTTTTAGCTCCTTGTGTAATTTCCAGCCTGTGTTCTGGAAAGAAAATGACTAGAAAATCCCAGCTTGTCCAGCTGGTCTTAAAAATGAGGCTTATTATGGGCATCAGTGGCAAAAGCGCAGGCCAAGTTTGTTAGAAGGATAAACTTACAGAGCCATAAAGGGAATTTAATGTCAAAATGAATGTGCAGGCTCTGGAGAAAACCTTGCTGGTGTCAAGACAGCCAGAGAAGGGCTGCATAAATTTGCTCAGATCCTCACACAATCTTACACCTAATTAGTGCTGCCTGAGGTGGAATCTGTCAGTGTCAAGATGGAAATCTCGGGCTGGGGACAAGCTGCCCTCCCTCCCCTGCTGCTTGTGAGCTCACAAACTGCTTTTTTTTCCACGGCGCTGACTGCACAGGCATTAATTCAGCTCCAAAATTGGGCTGGGAAAGAATTTTTTGTGCAGAATCAGATTGGAGGCAGGTAGAGCTGACAAGTGATTCTGCAATGGAAACCTGACAGCTGCTGCACACACAAACCCTTTTCTGTTCGGCTGACCGTTAATTTGAGGGAGGAGAGCAGGGAAATGAGGAAGCATGGTAGATTAAGCCTCATGATTCCAGGAACAGCTATTCCCAAGTTATCTATTTTAGCCTAGCCAGGCTTCCCATGATCCTTGTCAGGGTTTCCTAGCCATGGTGAGCAGTCACCCTGCCTGCACGGCAAGGCATGGAGTCATTCTCATCCCACCTTGCTGCTACGGACAAGCTCTTCCAGAAAGCTCCCTTGGAGATTTCCTCTGCAGATAAGCAGCAGTTTTTCTTGTACAAACGCCATGGCCCTTACTCAGCAGCAGTCATCACAACCATCTCCTGCAGCAACCAAGTCCACAAGCCAACCATAGGATGCCTGAGGAGTTATTTCCTGGTATTCTTTCACTTTCCACCAGCTGCTGTTGTTATTATTTAACTCGCTATTAGTTTTGAGTAGGATGCGGCATCAAGGGGTTGTTGTTCCTATTAGGGGAAAAAATGAGTGGCTGTCTGGTTTGCACTTGGATGAAAGCTCCTTTCTCCCTGGGGAGTTTTCAGCATTAGTCCATCTCCAGCAGCAGCAGCTGTGATTTTAGCACCCACCAAACCACCAGATTGCAGCCTAAATGGATAACCAGGCAGCGAAGGAAGCTGCAGAGTCCTTCTCTCAGGAGGAGCTCCTCGCGTGGGTCGCCAGCAGGATGGTCACTCGTGTGCCCAAGAAACCCCAGTAAAATAAACACTCTCTCCAAGCTTCTCAGGCTCTACATCATCCTGCTCAATTTGATTATCACCAAAGTGATTTAGAAAGCAAGATGTTCTCTGTGTTACAGGAGTTTACAGGGAATGTCAAGCTGGAAGTGACAGATGCTGCGGTAATTCAAACCAGCGGGCGGGGAGGAGGGGGAAAGGAGTTATGAAAACTTGGCTTGGGCTGCAGAGCAGAGAAGAAATTGAAGGAAGAGCAGCATTTTTGAGGGAAAGGCAAATTGAAGGAATGAAGTTTTGGAATTCCTGTCTTTCCTGCCTCCCCAGCAAGCAGGAGAATATAATGTTTGCTGGGTTCATGGGGGACAGAGTAGAGCCTGAAGTTTGAAGCTTTGCTGCTCCCGCTAGCCCAAGCACCGGCTCTTGTGTGCACACACACAAAGAGATTGCTCCAAACTTGAGTTTGGTTTGTAGAGAGGNAGAGCAGAGTGAAGTGGTAGAATCCCCTCTCTCAATCAGAGGGTACCTCCCTTTGACATGCAAAGAAGCTGCCATTTCCAAATCAAATTTCCCCTCATTTCCAAGTGACTGAAGAATTATTTTGTTCAAAAGCAGATAATTGCTGAGTCCAGAACGACAACAGAGAGACAAAGAACGTTTCCATGCTACCGCTGAGGACACTCAGCAGTGCTCAACCCAAAATCCAATGGTAGGGCTGGAGCAGAACAGGAATCATACAGATGTCCAAGCCAGTATCCATCCACTCTTCTGATTCAAAGAATCATTTCCTCAACTCTAAGACCATCATAAACCAAAATACTCCTTGGATGTTCTTCCACACAGGAGGAACAGTTTCTCCAAGTCACTGGGAGCCTTTCCACCTCCATTAGTGGCAGTTTATCAAGTTCTGCCTTCTTTTGTAAGTGAAGCTGGGCTAAAACCTCCCAATCCTACCACAATTTCAACTTTACTGCCTAGGCAAGAGAAAAGCAGCCAAAACAACCCCCCACCCCACCAAGATAAATCATAGAATCATAGAATGGTAAGGTTGGAAGGGACCTCAAGGATCATCTAGTTCCAACCCCCTGCCATAGGCAGGGACATCTCCCACTAAACCCATGGAGAAGAAAGAGGAGAGCAAGGTTTCCCCAGACAGCACCACTGATAACAGACTAACTTCAGGACTGCTTTCATCTTGATGTATTTCCAAAGATAAATATATGATTTCTCCAAATTTCTGCCAAAAAGGCAGTTCCCAGAGTGTACATTTAATGACAGCATCCCAGGGAGGCAATTTTTCCCACCCTTTCTAAGCTCCCTGCCCACTACAAGCAGGACATCAACAGGAAAGCAAACCCACACAGCAGGGGTGGGTGTAAGGACGCAGCTGATTGAAGTGAGAATTCCTTCTAGCTGAGCTCTGGTGGGCTCTGGGCAGCAGTCTGTCATCTACTGGAGATCACCCAAAGCTGAGGTCTCTCTGGGGCTGTTCACTCATTAGGCTGACAGGAGAGGGCCAAATATGTGGGCTTGAGGTTGGAGGGACTTCTAGTGGGAGGTGTCCCTGCCTATGGCAGGGGGTTGGAAGTAGATGATCTTTGAGGTCTTCCAACCTAAACCATTCTAAGATCTCCTCTATGAACAGAGACTGAGAGCCCTGGGGCTGTTCAGTCTGGAGAAGAGAAGGCTGAGAGGTGATCTGATCAATGTCTGTGAATACCTGAGGGGTGGGTGTCAAGTGGCTGGGGCCAAGCTCTGTTTGGTGGTCAGCAGCAATGAGCCAAGGAGCAACAGCTACAAACTGGAACAGAGAAGGTTTCAGCTCAACATGAGCAGAAACTTCTTTACAGTGAGGGTGACAGAGCCCTGGAGCAGGCTGCCCAGAGAGGTTGTGGAGTCTCCTTCTCTGGAGACTTTCCAAACCCACCTGGATGCATTCCTGTGTGAACTGTCCTAGGGGATCTTGCTTTGGCAGCAGGGTTGGAGTGGATGATCTCTGGAGGTGCCTTCCAACCTCTAAAGTTCAGTAATTCTGTGAAATAATCTGTCCCCAGAGGAATTTCTCATACTTGATGAGATCACAGCCTTCTGAGGCTTTCTGGGTGTTGGGGCTTTGATTTCCCCAGGTTGGAAATACAAAGTTTTATTTCTTTGGAAGGAGAACTTGGAGGAGGGCAGGTTAGCTGGGCCCTTGGCCATCAAGCAAAGCCAAGCTGAAGCTCCCCATGCAGCACTCAGTGGAAAGTGGTGGTGATGCCTGGTCAATGGGAGATTAAATGGTGATTTGAAGTGTAGGGAGAGACCACCCATGGTGCAGCACTTCCAGTTAAAGGTCTGCTATAAACAACACAATCAGCCTAAACTCCGCTTGTACTTAAAACCAACCTGGAAAAATATTGGTTAGGAGGAGAAACGCCAACAAATCAAAAGTGGCAGAGGAGAAAAGGCAGATTTCAGAGGGGTCTGAACAAGAAGGCAGGCTCCTTTGGAAGGCCAGAAGGGGCACAGCCACCCAGCAGCTCATAGCAACCTCTTCCTAGCAACTGAGGATTTAAAGAGCCAAACAAGTCCATCAAATTCCCTCAGGGCCTTCAGGGATGACAGGCATATTACATTTGAAGAGACACATTCCCCAACCAAGGCCACAAAAGTCCTTAAAACTATCAGGTGAGTTGGTCCAGACTCTGCAGCAGGATCTCTGCAGAGCAAGAGCTATGGTGTGCTGTTCTCTGCTGTACCCCAGGCTGCTGCTGCCTTCTTGATGCTAAGAGATAAGACCTATCAGCCACCAGCCAACGTCTGCTGAGGACAGAATCAGGTGGAGAGAAGATGCTGTGACACTGAGTATCTGACTATGACTTGACCTCAGCAGTGATCACTTCATGGTGTTAGAGAAGCTACTGGGAATTGTGCTCTGGATGGAGATTTCCTGGGGGCAGGGGGAAATTGGGGAAATCACTCTGCTGTCTTGGTGGAGCTCACTTAGTCCTGGGCAGGCTTCCTCACTGTGCTGGTTTGAGGCTAATCGGAAGGTTTCAATGAAAAAAAATATATTATAGGCTGTGAAAAGCAAACAATGGTGAGGTCTGCTTCACTCCTAGGCCTGCTGAGATGTATAAACACAAGGACACTAATATAGATAAGGCAGAGAGTCTCTCTCTCTGGGAGCTGCTGTGTGTCTGCTGGCCTGCTGTGTAACCCAACTAATTCTGCTTCTAACCCCCCTTGCCCATCCTCCAAACTCTCCTTGCACATAAGGCAGACCCTGGGGTAAGGTAGAGGAGTGGGAAGAAGGTGGAAGGGTGGTTGGAAGCCCCTCCTGTGTTCTCTGATTTCTGGGAGGGGTGTTGTGTTTCTGTATTACCTTTAACTTCTACATTTCTGTAACTATTCCTGTCTATTGTGTATATATCTGCTTGTATATTGTGCTGAGCTGTAAATAGAGCTTCAGTCCTTAACTTCCAGCTGGCTGAGTCTAGTCTGGGTCATTTTCTTAATGAGGGGGGGCAGGGAACTCCCAAACCATCACACTCACTAGTCACAATTTTTGACTTGGTTTCAGCTAAACACCCAATGAGAGTTTTCTAAGTCATCGCAAATGGTCTTAGATGGAGTGATTGCCACTTGACTCCATGAAAAGTCCCTCTGAATCCTTCCTGTAGGATCCCTCCAGGAACTGGAAGGCAGGGATCCTGCAGGAAGGCTGCAGAGGGACTTTTCATCAGGGTGTCTAGAGACAGGACAAGGGGCAATGGTTTGAAGCTGAGGGAGAGCAGGGTTAGACTGGAGCTTAGGGAGATGTTCTCCAGTAGAAGGGTAGTGAGACTCTGGAATAGGCTGCCCAGGGTGGCTGAGGATGCCTCCTCCCTAGGGGTGTTCAAAGCCAGGTTAGATGTGGCCTTGGGCAGCTGAATGTACTTGAGAGGTGTCCTTGCCCATGGTGGGAAGGTTGGAGCAGATATCTCTGAGGTCTCTTCCAACCTGAGCCATTCTGTGATGATTCTGTTGGTTTCAATATCAAAAAGTAAGTAGAGCTGGAAGAGTCAGGGGGACTGAAGGGCTCAGTGACTGCTGTGATGAAAGGGGTTGACATTTCATTCAGGAAACACACACACAAAAGCCTTTAAATGCATCTCCCCAGAAAAAGAGAAAAGACTCCTTAGCAACCTACGTGGACATCTTTGTTTGGCAAAGGACTAGGAGTCATTCCAAGAGGGCAAAAAAGGGACACAAAAGCAAAAAAAGGAGGATCTCAGAGGATGGGGAGAGGAGAGGTAAAATGAGAACTGTCAAAATTAACCCAGCCAGACTTTTTAACAAGGAAAAAAAGCCTCAGATATTTTCCATCCACAAACAGCCAGAACACGGAGAAGGGGAAAGGGTTGTGGTGCTGTAAAAATGGAGCTGAAATAAGAGAACTCAGGGTTACTCCAACCAACCTGCCACACTGCCTGTGCTGCCCAGCAAAGAGCTGCTGCAAGGAAAAGAGTGTGGGGAGAAGCCAGGGCAGCAAGTGAGAGGAGAACATCAAAAGTGGAGCTGAGGGGGAGTCACAGCCACTGCATCACATCAGGAGATAACAGAGAGATGAGCAAATCTCCATCCCAGGGTTTTGAAAAGGACAGGCATGAGAAACTACAAGTCAGGAGCATGGATTTGTTACCTCCAGATGTGAGATAACTGCATTTATAGAATCATAGAATGGTAAGGTTGGAAGGGACCTCAAAGATCATCTAGTTCCAACCCCCTGCCATAGGCAGGGACACCTCCCACTAGCACAGGTCACTCAAGGCCTCCTCCAACCTGGCCTTGAACACCTCCAGGGAGGGAGCAGCCACAACCTCCCTGGGCAACCTGTGCCAGTGCCTCACCACCCTCACTGCAAACAACTTCCTCCTAACATCCAGTCTAAATCTTCCCTCTGCCAGTTTAAACCCATTGCCCCTTGTCCTGTCATTGCAAGACCTTGTCAATAGTCCCTCCCCAGCCTTCCTGTAGGCCCCCTTCAGATATTGGAATCAGTAAGGTTGGACAAGATCTCTAAGATCATCAAGTCCTATTGTCAACCCAATGCCATCTGAGATAACAGAGAGATGGGGAAAGCTCCATCCTGGAGTTTGAAAAGGACAGGCATGAGAAAGTACAAGTCAGGAGCATGGATTGTAACCTGTAGATGTGTGACAACTGCATTTATAGAATCAGTAAGGCTGGACAAGATCTCTAAGATCGTCAGGTTCTATTGTCAACCCAGCACCATGAGGACAATGACAGCATTTCCTGAAGTGCCATGTCTGTGTAGGTGGTTTTTTAACACCTCCAGGGATGGTGACATCACCACTTCCCTGGGCAGCCTGTTCCAATGCCTGACCACTCTTGCAGCAAAGACATTTTTCCTACTATCCAACTGAAACCTCCCCCGGTGCAGCTTGAGGCCATTGCTTCTCACCCTAGCAGTGGTTACTTGGGAGAAGAGAGCAGGCTCCACCTCACTCCAACCTCCATTCAGGGAGCTGTAGAGAGTAATGAGATCTTCTCTCAGCCTCCTGTTCTCCAAACTAAACAACCCCAGTTCCCTCAGCTGCTCCTCATAAGACTTGTGCTCTAGACCCTTCACCAGCTTCATTGCCCTTCTCTGGACACCCTCCAGCACCTCAGTGTCCTTCTTGTAGGGGAAGGAAGAAGGAAACCTGAGCAGCTCAGGCAGTGGTCAGCCACTGTGTCTGAACTGGCAGCACAGGGAGCTTCCAGAAGTGCTTTTTCAAGAAAAATTAAACATTGTGAATCAGGCTTTGCCCTCCCTCCTCCCCTACTCCTTCCAAGAAATGGGTCCCAGCTCTCTGCTGGCAGGACATGAGTCATGCTGACCACCCTCAGTGAAAGTCAAGCATGTCCATGTGGGAAGAAAGCAAGCCCCTGGCACACACCATGGATATTGCTTTCCTGGGCATCGTTTGGGTAAGGTCCTTTCAGCCCGAGCTGCCACTCATGTTTGGAAAGTGACTAATAATGACTTGCAAAACTTGCTACTGTGTTTTCCACCACAGTTGCTCTGGGCAAGTGTTTCTGGCACACAAAAACACTGCTACCATCAGGACAAAACTAATTAGAAGAGTACAAAAAGCAGACAAAAAAACCCCCAAACATATATATATATATACATATATATATAAGGTTGCTGTCAGGGTGAGGGCAGGGGAATTAGTGAGATGAGTTGTCAAGTGGCTTCAGCTATTTTCTAGACTTCTTATCATGCCATCACGAGTTCTGCTGAGTCAATTATGATGAGTGATAATCATGACCAAGCTGTGGCCTTGGGATATGAAAATTGAGGGGAGGAATTGGCAGGGAGTGGAGGAAAAGGGAAAAAAAAAGTAAAAAGAAAAAGGAAAGAAAAAAGAAAAAAAAAAAGAAAGAAAACAGGAAAAAAGAAAAAGAAGAAAAAAGTAAAGAAAAAAGAACAAAAAAAAATAAGAAAGAATAAAAACGAAACCAAAGAAAAAAGGAAAAAAAGGGAAAAAAAAAGTAAAAAGAAAAAGGAAAGAAAAAAGAAAAAAGAAAAAGGAAACTCCCTTTAGGGTTGCTCGGGGTAGTTGTGAGCCAAGGACCTGGCATTTGGCCTTATTGAAGCTCATGCCACTGACATTGGCCCATGGATCCAATCTATCCAAGTCCCTCTGCAGAGCCTCTCTACCCTCCTGCAGATCAACACTGCCACCCAACTTGGTGTCATCTGCAAACTTCCTGATCCTTTCAGCTTTGCTGTACAGTAAAGTCAAGGGGGAGAGGGAAAAAAAAGTGGGAATATCTGAGCTTTCCCTGTCAAATTCCTGGCTGTGTGAAACAGCTGAGAGCTTGTGCTGGGCACAGCAGGCAAACCAGGAGCAGCCTGCTTGCCCTTGGCAAAGCTTGTGATCCTGGAGCTCAGATTTTACCTGTAGCCTGAGACTGCACACGAAATGAAAACACATTTATGGGTTTTGCAGGACGTTTGCTACCTGAGCCTCTGAGGAGGGCTAAGGCATGGCACAGGCAGCTCTGGCCATGCTCCCCCACAGACCACCCACCACCTCCAGGTGCCAGCATACAGCCAGCCTTTGTTCTCCCTCCGATGTCTTCAGGACATCCCAGCCTGGTGGGACATTCGAAAGCTACCACAAACAAACAGCTGCAGGTTTGGAAAACAGGAGATGGAGATTCCTGTGCTGGAGCTGTGGCTCTGGAGAGTGAGACACAACTGGAGAGCCGGAAGGAAAAACCTGTCTGGCTTGGGAGAAGAGAAAATGTGCTGAGGGCAGGAGTTGTGCAACATGAGGAGATGTTTATCAGCTTTGGGGGGGTTCACTCAGTTTTGTATTTTTTTTTTACTGGAATTGGAACTGAAAGCTGGGAAGAAGGATGCTGAGGGTGGGAGGAAAAAAAAAAGAGAGATTCTTCATTTCCTGGGTTGCCATTCCAAAGCTGTGCCACGGAGACAGCGATACTGGGAATGATTTAAACAGAACCTGTGGCTTGCTCCCCTCTGACTACTCTCAAGGGGGATTCAGTTGTGACAATGGCAATGGGAAAAGGGATAGACCAACCTCATGAAATTCAAC